>CEMG01180548.1:11640-23963 GCA_001179705.1 Baeospora myosura
CTACTTATCGGTTGATGCGTACATTACATTCATAGACCGATCATCTCCCACTTTGCCAGCATGTTTCCATTCGGCATCACTTTACTACCATTCACGAAATGCTTTGTTCCTACTTACCTACTAGGGTTGGCGGGAATGTTGGGGGACGGCTCGGCTCAGTGTTCAAGTTCCGCAGCTTGCGTTGCGATGGTTTGCGCCAAATATATTTTGTTTTCTACGAGTGCTTTTTAGTACCCTTTTCCACCTTATCCGTAAAGCTGCTGCTAGCGACGTACCCACCTATCTACTGCGCAATAAATGCTGAACAAACCCGCCTTTCACCCGTTTGAGCGTAGGCGCCCCTTTGTCTGTGTTATGTAAGCATTCGTTGCAAACACCGACAAGCCTCTCCAGCGAGCCAGACTTTGGCGACCAATTGACTCTGAATTAACTCTCATATCCTTACTGACAGTAAACCCTCTGGTGAGTGGCGCTGCTGTTGTTCTTACTCTCAATTCTTAAACAACCATTTTCCCTGGTTAAATAGCTTTTTTCCCTATCCAAAAGCCATGAATCGACAAGGTGAGCGGACACCTTTTCTCGGACGTCTACCAGGGCAAGTTGAATGGCAGAATCTCCTTGCAGGTCAACCTCAGCAGCGGCCACCCAATCTTACTGCCAACCCTGCTCTTTCTGCTCAATACCGAGCCCCGTATCAATATGGTGTACCACCACGGAACGTCAATGTTCTTCAGACAGGAGGGTTCTCACCTGGCATTCAAACAAGCAATCATCGGACACAGACACAGCAGCCACAGCCGCAAAGTTTGGTGCCACAGCAGCAGACGCCTTTCATTCAACCGCGAGGACAAAGTAGTTTTGCTTTTGGCGGTGGACTGGGCCAACACCAGCCAACATCGACAATACAGCAGCAGCAGACGAATGGCACGTCAAATTCGATGCCACCACATCTCTCACAGACACCGAGTCTAGGCGCACCGTCGGTCTCATCTGCGAGCGAAGTTGGCCTTGATCCGAATGACTTTCCAGCATTGGGCTCAACGTCAGCTAATAACAACAATTCGAGCAGTAACAACAACGGTGCGAACGTAGCAACAAGCTACGCAAGTCAGGCGGGGACCGGGATAGCCGTTGGAAGTGGTGGTGCTGGTGGTTCGGGTGCAATTGGAGGCACAGGGGCAGGCGCTACAAGTCAACTAAGAGACTTCACGGCCGATGACTTTCCAGCACTTGGTGGTCAGTCGCAACAGCAGGGGCAGGCACAATCGTCCCAAAACCAGACTCAGGACAACCACTCGCATCCACCAGGCCTCAACGGTTTCCAGCACACGGACCACGCGCAACAGCAACAACAGCATCGGCAGAACCTGCTAGGTGCACTGACGGGCGGTGTCCAGCAGCAGACACCAGGAATGCTCAACATCGGATTGGCACAGACGCGAAATGTGCATCCAGGCTTTCAACAGGGGAATACAGAGGCGGAAAAGCAGCAACAGCAACGGGTGAGTGACCTTGACCGTTTCTTGCTATCCTATACCAATGTCTTTTCTCTCTTCTTCTTTCCTTAGAATAATTTCTCGCTGAAACTGAACCAGACTGCGCATGCTTGGAATTCGCCTAATGCGAACCCCGCGCAGGCACAACCAGGAGGAATCCTCAATCTCGGCGCAGGAGCGTTTTCAAATCCACCACAAACATCCACAGCGACCGTGACACCGCAGCAACCAAACGGTGCTCACCCTCCTCCTCAAAATTCGTCCTCGCATTTGAATGCCCCTCCAGGCGTTCCCCCACCCACCGACTCCTTCCCCCAACAGCAGCAGCAGCCTGCGCCAGTGGCCAACAACAATTCGTCGGCCACTCCTGCAGCACCATACGCACCCAACGGACTCAATCATCCCGACGCGCAGGCTGGTGTCCCAGTACCCCCACATAACCCTTCTACCCAAAACCCTAATTCACTACCGAATTCAACGTCGCACATACCGCAACATCCACAGACACCGGCGCAGCAGGTCCTGATGAGTGCCGCAGATCGTTGGGGGCTGCTGGGACTCTTGGCCATGATAAAGAACGCCGATTCAGAAGTGGATCTAGGGCTAAGCAGCGTTGGAACAGATCTGGGGACGATGGGGTTGGATATGGGATATCCCGGGTCCGCTAGTTTTCCGTATTGATGTCTCGTAAACGCATGCTAACGAGAGGGATTTTGGGATATAGGAATCTGTATTCGACGTTTATTACGCCATGGGCAGATCAGTCAGCGGCGCATACTGTTGAGCCGGATTTCCATCTACCTGCGTGCTACAGCGTGCATGCGCCAGCACCTGGGCCGAGCAAGGCTGCATCGTTTAGCGACGAAACCTTGTTCTTCATGTTCTACTCAAGTCCAAGAGATGCGCTGCAGGAAGTAGCTGCGCAAGAACTGTGCGTGGTCGTTTCGTTATCTAACTCGTTATGCAAGGGTCACTGACGTCCCCTTCTCGTGATCCTCTTCTATCGGAACAATGACCACTAATAGATGGAATCGCAACTGGCGGTATCACAAGGACCTGCGGCTGTGGATAACCAAGGAGAGCGGGACAACACCTTCGCAAAAGGTGCACGGGGGCGAGTCAGGGCAGTACACATACTGGGACCCGGAGAACTGGGTGAGGGAGCGCAAAGATATGACCGTGCATTATCTGGATTTGGAGGAGAAGGCAAACCCAGCGTTCGTCAATGGACCCACATTGGTCTTGGCGGCGCCATCACAAGGGCAAGTCACTGGTACTCCTGGGCCTCAGCAGCAGCAGCAGCAACAGGTTGGGCAGGTGCAGCAGGCTGTGCAGAGAGGGGGGTCTTTCCAGATAGGTATAGCGGGGATGTGAAAGCAGCAGTAGTGTCGCAGTGTGACTGTTCGCTTCAGCTTCTTCCAACGCACACGCATACCAACCCTTTTTTAACTTCCTTGCCTCCTGTCCTATACTCCTTGTCGTTGCTGGTCTTTTCTCCGAACTGTGTACCACCTTTTTTATTCTCAAACGCCTTCGTACCACCATCCTTAAATCTATTTTGAACTCGCTGTTGTGCCGTCCTTCGAACCGGATCTCAGGGGTTAGTACATGTATAGTACAACCTTCAACCTTTTCATCGTCGAACGATCCAAACCCGGGAGAGAATTCCCCTAAGGTAACGTAATAGAAGGATGCAGGGTGAAAAGGATCTAAGGATGCAATAAGGATGGCACAATTTCCAACTCACATCTCCGCATCCGATGGGCTGATGATCGAGTACTGTTTTCCGAACTCCTGCTTCTGACCTTCGTAACAAGCCATGCCATCTCATGGTATATAAACCAAGGGTCTAGGCTATCCACAGCTTTCCTGCTATATATCATATCATATCAAACTGCCGTCATATCTCCTTGAATTGCCCACAACTTGCGTCTCTAACATACAGTAACTCAGCATGTCTGACCCAGAACTGTATTACCTGCCGCCTTTGGCCCGAGCGGGACATGCTGGTCACGTCAAGAGATGTCTTTCAGGCTTGCCTGCCTCCCAGATTGACCTTGATGCATCCAGGTACACCTTTTGATACCGTTGTTTTTCGCGACTTCCGACATCTTTCACTAGACTGGCGATTGGATTCTATTGTATGGGAAGTCTTGATTTACTTGGAATGCTTCAGGATAAGACGACGCAGACGGACCGCGAATCGTGGAGGGAATGGATATGGGAGCAACAGACGCGTATGTGGATCTTTACTTGAGCCTGTTCCCATAGACGTTGAACACATCGTGATGTTGCTCCAGGATGTCGATACGGTTCAGGCTTCAGGCCGAGTCCCTTCATGACACCACAGAGCGATACCCTAGATGTGCGTGCATATCAAGATTTCAACTCCACTTTTTAAATGAATGTCTGCTACATAGGCAAATTGTTCTGATTATGACACCCCACACATCGTCATGACCTACACGGCTTTGCTATCCCTTTCCATTCTCCGAGACGATTTTTCGCGCTTAGATCGACCAGGTCTCGTTCAGCTGATAAAGTCCTGCCAGAGAGGGGACGGAAGGTACGCCGCAATCGCCTACTAGCCGCCGAAACTAGGATATACATCCCGTCTAGCTTCTCCACTATACCTGGTGGTGTAGAAAATGATCTCCGGGCACTATATTGTGCATTCTGTGTCAGCCAAATGCTCAACGACTGGTCGGGTATCGATATAGACCGCGCCTTGTCATTTATAGCGTCCTGTAGGGTAAGGGCAAGCAGTCAATCACTGTTCCGGTCACTAATGCCACTCGCTAGACGACAGACGGTGCATATGGGCAGTCACCCTTTTGTGAGGCACATGGTAGAGTAGCGCCTCTTACTATCGGCGACTACTTACCAAAGTCTAATTAGGAGGGCCTACCTACATTGCTATCGCCTCATTGCATCTCGCCCCTTCGACTCTGTCGTCGCCGGTGTCAGATCGTCTGACTCCCTACGAACGCAGAAAGACCATCCATTGGCTTGTTCATAATCAGGATTCCGGTGGCGGTTTCCGTGGAAGAACGAACAAAGATGCAGATGCATGTTATTGCTTCTGGTGCGGTGCAGCTCTCGAAGTACGCTTCAGAGATCTATTTTTACCATCGCCTCATTCTCAACGACGCCCTTTTCTCTCATCCTGTCCAGATCCTCGGTGCTAAACACCTTGTCGACTCTGATGCGCTGTGCAAGTTCATCGCATCATGCCAGTTCAAATTCGGAGGCATCAGTAAGACGCCAGGCGAGCATCCAGGTTAATCGTTTATGTCTATCTTTGGTGGACCTATCGAGTCTGATATTTTATCTACTTATCTTCCTCTAGATCCGTATCACACGTATCTATCCCTGGCCGCACTATCCATGTACCCACCTGGCCCCGGAAGCATTGGTACAGGCAGGGAATCATGGGACTTTGAACCGCTAGATCCCTTGCTAAACGCTAGAAAGGAGACCTCTCTGTGGGCCAGAGAACACATTCCCGACCCCAAGAATAGACCCGTAGCTGAGAGTGCGTGAATCTTTCACGATTCGATGCCTTTCCATTCATTCTTCCTGTCAGATACATAATTTCGGCGAAATGTCATAACCAAATGGTCTCATGATTCGGGACAATTAAGGGTGATAACTCACACCTTCGCTAAAGTGCGATGGTGGGAAGGGATCGAAAGATGATGGGTTCTGGTTAAGATAAGTAGTTCAGCCCTGAGGGTGTCAAGGCCGGTATGTAAATGCCTAAGGTCGAGTCGACTCCCTCGGACCTTCTTTGAGTACCTGTGGCGGAGTCGAAGTTGGGCCCACCAAGTTTATAGCAAATGACTACCTTCTTTCGATGCATCTGGCGATTCAAACGTGAGCACAAGACCTGAAACTGGAGTTCAAACCAATCGAGGGGAGGATGTCCCGCCCGATTGAGTTAGAGGGCGTCGGCATTCACGCTTGTATCAGAACTTATTACACAGTAATTAATTTAAAATTGAATACGTCGCTAGCAGCTCTGGCAAGCCTTGCGGATAAGGTGGGAAGGGGTACTAAATAAGCACTCGTAAGAAACAAAACGATTTTAGCGCAAGCCATCGCAACCCAAGCTGCGGAACTCCGAGCCGTCCCCATCCTTCCAACCGCTTCCTACTCACAAGAAGGTTACAACTCATTCTCAAGCAGGACGATGTGCTAGTTGAGGATCAATTCTCCAGCAATCACACACAGAAGGTGCCTGGGCTCGATCAAAGTAGAGAACACATCAATGAGTTCGTCATATTTAGCTCTTTAGGACTCCCCTCCGTCCACTCATCCACTCTTCCGTGGTTCAGGTCGGGTTTTCTTCTCAGGGACCAGGTGTAACCTGGAAGGCACCCAGCACGACAATGCCCCTTGATCTTGAGTGACCTCAGTAATTGGCAATGATGGAACGCGATGGCGACTCACTTTAAGTACCCCAGATATCTTCATCATTAACTTCAGAGACGGAGATCCTCATTCCCGTCTTGATTAGATGACCCAAAGTATCGAATATGTTCGGATCAATTGGCCGCCCCAGCACCCGGAGGACGACGGAGTGAAGAGAGGCCAATTGTCCAGCCTCTTGTTCCCTTCCTGGAGGGGACCACCGCGATTTCACCATATTTACGAAACCCGCGTCAGTGAACTCAGATCCGCGGAGTTCGAGACTGAGATTTTGCAGATTCGGGAGGAGTGGTGATGACCAAGACTCAAAGGGGCTCGCGAAGCTGGTATCAAGCCCTTGTATCAGGACATGCGTAGCTGCAGGCGTGGTGAAGGTGTCGGACTTGGACTTGGGTATATCTTTGAAGTCAAAATTTGTGAGCGATGGCAAGGATCGGAGGATCGCGATGAGCTGAGGCTCCAACAGGGGCAGACGGCTCAAAGAAAGAGTTGTGAGAGGACAGGCTGATCGAGATAGAAAGGATGCAAATGCGTCTGCAGGCCACTTTGTGCTCGGTAGCATGAGAAATAAGTACTTCTGGGATATGTATAGCGAGGTCATGGCTGGTAGCATCAGGGCATCGAACAAAGCAGACGCAACAGGCCATGAATATCGGTGCAAGTTGAGCGAGAATCTGCGGAGATTTGAGGTTGCTTCACGAGTTATGGATCCCAGATCCTCTAAGTCGAGGTCACGATCATTCGCGATGACCCGGGATATTCCGACGCTGAGCACGTTCGGACAGGCTTCCAGGACGGAAAGAAAGCGATGCAAAGCACAATTCTCGTGCTTCAAATGTTTGATCTGGGCCCATGGGAATGTGAAGCGATTGGGGCCCCTGCCGCTCAATGAAAGAGTATGGAGTGCAGGTAACGATTGGAAAACATCCGCCTCGGGTACAAATTCATCGTCACCTCCGACTCCAAGCGTTTGCAAGATGGGGAAGTTGTTCTTGAGAGGAGCCAGTAAGCGGCTACTCTCAGTCGAGAGATACAACTCGGCATTAAGCCATCGGTGTGCCTGACGAACGAATGCACCGATGACTTTCACTTCAAGGGCATATGTCATTTCCTTGACAGACAATGTCAAGGGGACCTGCTGCGAGCGCTCGAGATACAGCTCCACGAGTTTTTGTCGCGTAGGTGAATGAGAGGGGAAGGAATCGTTGAGGGAGACGATAGACCACAGTTGCGGGGTTGACAGCATTATGTTACGCCAGTATGCGCAAATCATGCCCAGCGTCAAGGCTTGATCCAATTCTTCTGGGTCGTCCATATCACGGGTGATGTCGTTCGTCTCACAACAGTGAAAGAAAATATTGACCAGCACCTCTGTAGGAACTTTGCGTATCGGAGAAGCGAGGGATTCAAAGCCCTTTACACGTCTCTTTAGCTGTTCGCGCTTCCTCTCCAGATAGATTATCATGGAGTGAAGCCGCGAGATCTCGGCATCACACCGAGAGTAATCGGTGTTGACCTCCACCAGGAGTTCAGCGATTTGTGCACTCTCCAAGGAAGAGGCGCGATGATTGCAGCGCAGACGTGCCTCTAGATCGCTCGACTTTGCTATGGAAAGCGTTGGGAATGTGATATCGCAATTTTTGCATGCCATAGCTGAGCGCTGAGCGCTGAGCAGTCGTTCTGTAGTCGGAACCTTGGATCAACTGGGGAATAAGGCTAAGGAAGTAAGGGTTTTCTTGAGTTTAAGCACTTCAGTGCGCACTAAGTAATCTCACCGGTCGTTTATAGCACCGGGAGAGTCCCAGAACGAGGATTTGTATTGCGAGTGAAGCTTGAAAGACTCAGAAAGACTTCAAGAAATGAGAACGAGGGAGAAGAGAAAAAGGCAATTTCCCACGTGACATAATTCCATCTTTCCCTCCCTCCGCAACCGACTGTTACCGACAGCAGTCAACTGTTGAGCTCGCCGTCGCCCAGCATGGACCGATTAGAATCCCTCGGGAGCACGCTCTCCCAGATTACCATGTACGATATCAAGTCCATGTACAATCAGGTCAGTCCGGTAACTGCTTGACTGGGTTCTGTGACTGATTTATGGTGCCACGAATGTTACCTGTTGCGATTCCCAATATGTTTGACTCGATTTCAACAGGCGAAAAATGTCGTGTTGAACGTCAGCGAGGTGGAGGCGAAGGTTAGGGAAGCAACGAATGACGATCCTTGGTGAGTGGTACCACTTGTGGGCGGCTAATGTGTGCAACGAACGATACTGATCTTGCGAACGAACTACTACAGGGGAGCGAGCTCTACACTCATGCAGGACATTGCGAATCGGTGCGTGTGCATATGGTGGCTAACATGGAGCATTCACTGACATTGCGAATTAAAGGACTTTCAATTAGTATGTGATTCGTTTGCAGGCAATATAGCGCTTGCTGCGCGATCTATAGCTCACGCGACTCACGTCTCAATAGCCCAGACTTTAATGAGATTATGCCCAGCATCTACGCCCGCTTCATGGAGAAAGAAGCCAGACAATGGCGGCAGATCTACAAGGTGCGCATCTCCCTCAGATCAACCAGACTGTCCTCTAAGCTCGAATTCAGGCCCTTCAACTACTCGAATATCTCATCAAACATGGCTCGGAGCGCGTGGTAGACGATGCTCGGTCGCATGTCTCTACGATAAAGATGCTCAGAAGCTTCCACTTCATAGACGATAAAGGAAAGGACGAAGGCATCAATGGTATGTCCACCATCCTCTCACACAAATTATATCCAGGCTCACACATATGATAGTCCGAAATCGTGCTAAGGAAATCGTCGAACTCCTGGCTGACGTAGACAAAATCCGGAGCGAACGACGGAAGGCCAAAGCCAACAAGAGCAAGTATATCGGAGTCGGGAGCGAAGGGGGTATGGGCAGCTTTTCAAGTGGGGGAGGCAGCCGATACGGTGGATTCGGGAGCGAGAGTGGGAACTATGGCGGTGGCGGTGGCGGCGGAGGTGGAAGCAACGGTATGCTTCAGGTCCTTGATTGCAGCCTTCACTATTCTGACCCACGGCTTAGACTATGGCTCATACAGTGGTGGAGGTAGTGGTGCCGGATCGAGCTCCTTCAGGGATGACAACCGACGCGCTGGTGGTTTCGAAGAGTACAACGCTGGCGATGACGAAGTGGTTACGACCTCTCCCGTCCGTTCTAACAGCATAAGCGCTGGACGGGCGCATGCACGTAAAGCATCTGCGCCCGCTCCTGCACCAGCTCCGGTACAGGAAGTGGACCTCCTCGGTGGGTTCGGCGACGATGACCCCTTCGGGAGCACGTCGACTGCAGCTAAAGGCTTCGCTACGGACAAGGCACTGCCCGCAGTTGGACACGTCCCGATGGCGACTCAGCAGCCGAGTGTCGGTATCGACGGTAAGCCAATACGTCGAGGTCCCCGATCATTGTCTAACTTCCTCCCTCAGATGATGACTTTGACGACTTCCAAGCTGCACCGGTCCAGAACGTCCCTGCGGCTGGCGCAAAACCTAACCTAATGGACATGCTAAGCTCGACGCCAGCCAGGCCCACTATGTCCACCACGACCGGCAGTTTCACCCAACCTCAACAACAACAGCCAGCTGCTTTCACCATGGGCATGGGAATGGGAGGAGGGATGCACCGACAAACCTCATCCATCTCATCCACCCAGTCTCCACCTCCATTCTACTCATCTCCCATTCAACCCCAACAGCAGCAGCAAAGTCTATTCGGCGGCGCGCCTCTCCAGCCTACATCCACCATGCGACCTATGCAGTCACCGCCTATCTCCAGTCCCACCACTGCTGCACCGCCCTCGAAGCCTGCGGCCAGTGCAAACTTCGATGATTTGTGGTCGATGTCGCTTGGATCGAAGCCTACGACACCAGGCGGAACCTCTGGCGCGGGAAAGTCGATAAAGGATTTGGAGAAGGAGAAGGCGTCAGCGGGTCTTTGGGGTGGTCAACAAGCAAAGCCTCCTATGGGCGCCGGGATGCAGGGAGGTTCGGCGTTTGGTGCCTTCGGTGGTACCTCGAGTACGAATAATGCTGGAGGCGACAGTGATGATTTGCTGCTATGAATGCGTTGCTCTATTGGTGTGGTGTGCATTTCAGCACCTTGCCATGTCTCCTTCCTTAACCGTGTTGGGTACCAAATCTTTATTTCGTTGATGGTTGTCTGTTGTGACCTACATAATTAGCGCTTCATACTTACATACAGTTCAAGATTGGTTCAAGAGGATCATTTTAACTCTGGGGATCCGTGCGATGATGTGCTCTATCTTTTCTTCTCCACCTCCAAGTTTGCGCTGTCATCTCAGTTCTCCTCCGTACCGCCGTTACGCCCCATCGAGCACAACACATGTTCTGCCACATGATAACCCGCCGCCAGCAAACGACGCGAACAGGACTGAAACAGGTCTCGACGTCGCTGATAGAAGCTGACGGAGCATACTTGCGATCTGCTAGATCATGATGGAGCGACACCTTCTTTTCATTCCACTCAAAATGTGATTCTTACCTATAAGAAGGGGCATGAAGGGCTGAGAAAGCTCCCGCCTTTCTTTCAATCGACATTACCGACAACATGCTGCTCTCAGCGGTTGTAGCCTTACTCGTAGCTGCAGATAACGCCTATGCACTGTGGCCACTTCCACAACATCTGTCCACGGGCACGACAGCCCTGAAACTCTCGCCGTCTTTTGATATCAAGCTCTCGGGTATCTCTGGCGCCCCACAGGACCTGCTGGACGCTATAACACGCACGAAGACGTATCTGAAGACCGACAAACTCCAGATACTCACTGTCGATCGTGGCGCGTCTTCAGCTGGCGCCATAAGCGCGGCCAAGTTGCTGAAGTCGCTCACGATATCTTTCGAAGGATCGGCGAAGGGGAAGAAAGTCAGAAGCATCTCAGATGAGGCTGTCGATGCTTTGGAGAGTCGCGTGGAAGGGTATAGCTTGACCGTACCAGCTGATGGGTCGGCGGCTACGTTGACGGCGAACTCTACACTGGGCTTGTTCAGAGGCTTAACGACGTTCGGACAGTTGTGGTATGATTTGAAGGGCACCACATACACTCTCGAGGCCCCGTACCAGATTGTAGATGCTCCTGCATATGTGCGTGATGGAACTTTTAGTTCTCATATTCCCCGGAGGCTAACGAGCTTTAGCCTTACCGCGGTTTCATGCTAGATACTGCCCGAAACTTGTATGTCTGACTCGGCTCCTTCGTTGCTTAAGCTCCCTTTCAATTGATAATGTTATCCAGCTTCCCAGTTGCTGATATCAAACGCACCCTCGATGCTATGAGCTGGGTCAAGGTCAGCTCTCGGAATTTGGTGTGCGCCACAAGTGTTCACCGGGTTCCTACCCACATAGATCAATACCTTCCACTGGCACGTCGTTGACAGTCAAAGCTTCCCTTTGGTTGTTCCCGGCTTTACAGAGCTCTCCGCGAAGGGCGCATACTCTGCGTCCTCGGTTTACTCGCCGCATGACGTACAGGATATCGTTTCGTACGCCGCTGCAGTGAGTCATTCTTATTCTTTGTATCCGTGTGGAACTACCGCGTATTAAACTCCGCATAGCGCGGCATAGACGTCCTCGCCGAAATAGACACCCCTGGACATACCTCGGTCATTTCCAAGGCACACCCGGAGTATATTGCCTGCGCAGAAGCTACCCCTTGGTCACAGTTCGCAAATGGTATGTTCTGGCTCAGGCTCATCGCTGAACTGCACTCAGGCTACAATAGAACCCCCTGCCGGCCAGCTCAGGCTCGCCTCAGCTGACACGACGAAGTTTACTGCCTCGCTACTCAAGGCTGCGGCCTCCCTCTTCCCGTCGAAGTTCTTCTCTACGGGCGGTGATGAACTCAACGCGAACTGTTATGCAAAAGATGCACAGACGCAGGCGGACCTGGCCGCCACGGGACGGACGCTAGAGCAGGCATTGGACGTTTTCACCCAGGCCACTCATAAGGCGCTAAAGGACATCGGAAAGACTGCTGTCGTTTGGGAAGGTGAGTATCATGATGTCCCATTGGCGCTCAAGTTTTTGATTTGTGAGCTTCATTTGCAGAAATGGTTCTGGACCACAATGTGACCCTGGCGAATGATACCGTCGTCATGTGAGCTTATCTGAGTCTACTTCGAGAGGGTGTAGCAGGCTTAACTTAACCTGTTCTTCTCAAGGGTCTGGATATCATCGGCGAATGTCGCGGCTGTCGCACAGAAAGGCTTCAAACTTGTTCACGCGGCGTCTGACTACTTCTATCTCGACTGTGGACATGGTGGCTGGGTAGGCGACTTTGTGGACGGGAATAGCTGGTGTGATCCCTTCAAGACTTGGCAAAAGGTCCGTCCGTAT
>CEMG01180551.1:4302-17897 GCA_001179705.1 Baeospora myosura
CTTGAGCTTTTACAGTATGTAGGTTTGAGAAATCTTGGTTACAGTATCGATGGGACATGAAAACCCGGGCTAAATGACGTATACTACACAGTACTCATTACACAAATACGAATTGGCAGCGATATGCATATTACAATCGGGGAGCCCGAGCGTCCGTATCACTGGTACTGGGCTCCCACATATTCCCCTTGATATATTCCAAAAGGGCATTGTCTGGCATTTCTCTCAACAGCCGATTTTCATCAACATCCTGTATGCAACGCAGGTTAGGACCTTTGCCATCACAAACGGTTTCGAAAGGTCATGGTCAACCCTACATACCTCCTTTTGAGCCTTCCTGATGACGCCCGCAGCAATTTGTGCGCTAATCTCTCTGATACGCGCAATGCGAGGATACACCAGTCCCGAGTCCTCCTCCTCTTGGGTCATCGCCGACGACAATGCGATAGACGCTTGGTCTATCATAGAGTCCGTTACGTGTTTGGCTTTGGACAAGATCGAACCGAGGCCCAAGCCAGGAAAAATGTACATGTTGTTTCCTTGCCCAGGCTCATAAGTCTTTCCGCGAAACTCGGTAGGCTTGTAGGGACTTCCGGAAGCAAATATGACTGTGCCGTTTGTCCTGTCGAAGTATCGAGTTAGGATGATCAAGGAGGATATGTACACAGCTCCACATACCATTTGATAGCATCGGAGTAATCTACTTCACAGACGGAAACGGGGTTGGATAGAGGAAAGATGATAGGTCGTTTGTTGACTTTGGCCATCGTCCTTACGACCTCCTCGGTGAAAGCATTCTACCCGTTAAGCTTAGCAGGCGACAGAAACATACCGTAGTCAAGGTGAAACTCATACCCTAATAGTGCTCAAGCCAAGCAAGGCGGTAGGCTTGACATATTCAACGATGTCAATCAAGCTTGTAAGCGGAGGACCATTGTAGTCCGTGCGGGCAAAGACTAAAAACAAAAGTCAGTACCAGCTTTTGATATGAAACAGAAAAAATTACTCACACTTTTTGTGCGCTTGAAGCCCTTCCCTCTCGGCGGTAATTAAACCCTTGGAATCCACAGTCTAAATGCCTCCCTATCAGCACTTCTCTATTGATCACACCGGCGAGAACTCACATAGATTTGTTTCTTCGCATCCTCCTCGCTCACACCCATGAGCGTGAAAAAGGACAACAACTGTTTTGCCACCCCAATGCCGGCAGACCCGGCTCCGAAAAACAAGATCCTGTGGCCTGACAAAGGAAGACCAGATGCTGCGGACGCCAAGCGCGCCGCATTGATGAAGCCTGAGAGCACTACTGCACCTGGAGCGTGTTCGAGTGATCAGTAATGGACCATCGAACATTGCGAGAACGGATAGGTCCCGAACCTGTTCCCTGGATCTGTGGATTGAATTCAATTTCCGTGAGAGGATGGGAGGGTGAGAGAGGTTATTTACGTCGTCATTGAAGCATCGGTAGCGTGAGCGAAAAACGTCTAAATATTTGAAGGCGTTATCCGTAGAGAAATCCTCGAATTGCACAAGCAAACGTGGGAAGACCTCCGACATCGCTTGCATGAATTCTTCCATGAACTCGTCCATCTAAATTAACAGAGTATTAGTAGTTTTGATGGCGAGTGTGCTTGGAGAGTTCAGAGTACCTCTTTGTTGTCAGGTCTTTTGCGTCTCGTGCCGATATACAAAGGATCATCCAGATACTTTTGGGTGTTTGTGCCCACATCAAGGCAGATGGGGACCGTCGAGGAAGGCTTGATACCAGCACCGGCAATGTATAGGTCCCTGTAGAGATTCAATGTGGAAAGTTGTGCGCATATATAAATGGACTGACAGCTTCCCTATACTGATAGGTAAACCGTTGGCACCAAGATCACCCAACCCAAGGATTCGGGAACCTACAATAGTTTCTGAGATCAGACCCGCATGTTTTGCGGCCAACTTTGACATTCGGTATTACCGTCGGTAACAACAGCTATGCGGGCGACAGAACCCGCAGACCAAGTATGCAAAACTTGACGAATATGACCTTTGTGCTCAATCGAGACGTACAGTCCCTCGGGACGGCGCCAGATCGAGGAGTAATTCATGCATGCGTCTCCGACCTGTAAATTCTTCAGTCAAAGCCCTGTCAGAGACTGCGCGAGATAGGAGAGATTCACCGTCGGAGTATAAAGTATAGGAATAATCTCCATCATGTTTGCAAGGAGGACTTCATAAAAAAGGTGAGGATCCCGTTCTTTCAACCCGCTCAGGAAGATATATTGCTCCAAGCCTTGGGACTTGCTGCGGAGTTGTATGAGGCATCTTTGACGATGGTCAGTCTTGGAGAAATGCGGCGGGATGCTAGGGATGAGCGGGGAAAAAGACGGGGTCAACTGGGACGAAGGGGAGAGGGTGGCAATGGACATGGTATCGATGGTTGTGGGACCTGAAAAACGAGAGACTTGCGTGCTATATGGGTGGCATTTGAGTCATCGCTTTCCACTTGCACCAACTTGAGTCTCAAGCACATGTGAAATGTTGTGAGTCATTCGTGAAACCGGGATAGTTCGATTGGTGCATGAGAATGAACTTCACAGCGGGAGAAAACGGCGAGGAGCTGTCTGGAGCTGTTCAGCAACGGGCTTCCGCCACCAAATCACGAGATGCCCGTCAGGAGACAGTAACTGTGCGGGTGCGTTCAAAACGATTTTAGATTGTCAGGATGGACGCAGTAAATTAATCTCTTCCAGAGATATAAGCAAAGCAGGGTACTAGAGTGCAAAGAAGGTGAGCATGTGAAATGCAGTCCGCGACTAGAATCATACCAATAAGTCAAATCCACAACCCAACCCATCACCAGAACTCCTTCCGCCGCACGCGAATAGCTCTGACTATCGATTTCTTATCGCTCCACTTCTCCCGAACCAATTCATGCTCTTCGTCACGGCTCTTGATCAAGGCCTTCCGCTTCGTCTTCTTCACTGCAGCAATCTGCCCTACGAAATTCTGGGAAGTGCCGAACATTTTGGCGAGCACCCCACGGCTGTATTTGGACGGATTCAAGAGTCGAAGTCGACGGATCTCCGCTACATCTTCGTCTGAAGCTCGCTGGGGTACTTCTTTGTCCGCGGAAGGACGGATGAATGGAGGAAGTGGGGAATTCGTAGGCGGTGTTGACGGCCGCAGAAGTGGTGATACGGGGTCTGTCGTCAAGGATAGAGGTGAAGGAGCAGTGGGTGGAGGTCGATGTATGAATGTCAAGTCATCTTCTGGTAATGTTGTCACGGCTGCTTTGGGATTGTTAACCAAAGGATCTGGTGCATAGTATGGTGGCCGTTCAGAGGTTCCAGGTTTGGGGCGAGGCCATTTTCCGCCTGGAAGATTGCCTTTTGTCGCGTATGTTCTGCGAAATGACAATGCGCAGGACGCGAACTGGCGATTCATGGTGGAACTTGAGGTGAAGAAGGAAATTTCTGCTCTGCCCAACAAGTCAAGTTCTTCTCACGGTCCCACTTTCGGCATCTGGTGCGCCACTCATTGGCGGCAAATGCCCTCGGATTCAAAGTACAGGAAGGATGACATGTGCTAAAGGAGCGTCAAGTACGAAAGAAAGCTGGTTGTACACTGTCTATAAAGTACAGATAAATGAAGGGAGCGTGAGTCGACATGTCGTACAACGAGTGGATGGTCCATAGATTCAAATGAACCGGTAGTAAGAATTCAGAACCGAAAAACGAAGGGCGGCAAATAAAAGTACTGCAGGAGGAAACATGGTAAGGACAGAAAGAGCGGACTCCACGAATCCCAAAGAATATACAACGAAAATCAAGACCCTGAACCCCAGGAATGCCAAGTAAAAAATGAGCAATCGAAATTATCGAATGAAAGATGAAGAATGAGTGCATAGCCCAATCAAGCCGGTCGTCGTAAACAGAGCGCTGTGTCGCAAAGACAGAAGGTCAACAGTCCAGGTGGAACTACTTGTCCAAGATGGTCGTAGAAGTCATGAACAAGAAAAATGACCGTAGTGGCAGTCATCGTACACATACTTACACCGAGGCCTGGAAGACCCTTCATTTGTTGTCCCGGTCATCCATTGGTTCGTCAGGGGGTGCCATAACAACCGAGTTCCTACGCCCTTCTTCTCGGCGTGAAGGAGGAGGAGAACTTGCCATTTCACGGTCACGATCAGTGACAGGAGCTCCCGGCATACGTGGACTGGAATGCTGCCTGTGGAGGACAGGACGGCCACCTCTCAACATCTTTCCCGGAGGAGGAAGTGGATGAGATGGCTCGCGGAATGACTGTGGAGGCGAGTGCAAGGGGAACGCGTTACTGTTCCGCGGCTGAGAGGATTGGGAGGGGTCCTCTGAGACATGCCTCTGCAGCGGCGGGGGATCCAACCGGCTAGCAGAGACGGACAGGCGGCGGCGGGAATCGAACGGTGCAGGTGAGCCGTTCTCCGAGTCCCTTGTGCTCTGGGTTTCGCGAAGGTCTCTTTCTCTATCTTGGCCCCACCCTGGCGAAGGGAGCTTTCGCTCAACACGCTCGTGCTCGGGGTTAAGACGATCCCTATCGACCGCAGAAACGGGCGGGAAAGTGTACGTGTCTGAAGCCATCGGCCCAGAAGACATGCCGTTACGAAGGGGTTGCTTGGCTTTACCCTTCGAGTTACCATGAGCATCGATGCTTGAGCGTCGACCTCCACTGCCAGTCACAGCGCGGAGTGCGTCCTCCAGTTCTTCCACCCTCCTATATAGCCCACCCATCTCCGCTCTCATCCCGCTGACCTTCTTCTCAGCCAGACTTTCTACCACTTCATTCAGGTGCTCCTGTTGCTGGGCTAGACTTTGCATCAGCTGGTTGGACCTTTGCAGTTGGTCGCCAAGCCAGTTCTTCAGCTGCTTCGAATCGTTGAGCGCGTCGTAGAACACCTCGAATGGTGCCAAGAAGGCGGACTTGTCGCCAGAATAACCGGGGTGGTGTAGCGAGCTCGGGGTAGGAGGAACGAGATTGTGCGATGATATAGCAACGGACGCAGTCGGAGGCGAACGTCCAGAGATACCGGGTATGCTTTGCGAAGCCTGCCCCGAGGGCGCGTTACGCTGCATAGCGGCAAATCTCGTCGGCGTCGGCGGCACAACCCCGTGTACAGGCCTTCGTGTGTTATCGCCTGCACCCAGAACAGATGGGAGACGCGGCAATGTCATTGGGAAGCGTCCCGAATAGCCCTGCCCCGCGTGTGGGATAGGCGGGGCACTCTGAATGGAAGGAGCAAACTGTTCTTGGGTATGCTCTTCCCTGGGACTGATGACTATGTCGGCCGGTTTTCTCTTACCTGCTGCACCTAATTGCGTAGCTCGGCGACGTGCAAAGCTAATCGGCGGAGGCGGGAGAGCATTAGAATACGCCCCGCCGCCTGAAGCCTGACTTGGCACCGAAGGCTGCTGGCTAGGCACGATGACAGGACTGGGACTAGGTGGACGAGGAGGCCCGCCGCCCTGTGCAGTGGACGCATTGGTATGGCGGCGTGGAGCGTTTCCAGAGTTGGGACTGCGCCTGTTAGAACGCGCAGGCGCAGTTTTCGTTGCCGTGACACCCCGGTCATCGGCGGTATTGCCTGAAGCAGCAACACTTGGAGACATGACACCTGCCACACTACCCCGGCGTTGTTCGATGAGGGCCTTCTGTTTCTGCTTCACCGTGAGCATAGAACGAACCTGCTCCACAGCTATCGGGTCGTCACGCTGGACGGTAAAGCCAATGACAACGGGAGAGATGGGGGTGGAGTTGGTCTGGTCTGGAGGTACCCGCACATCTGTGTTCAGGGCGGGTGCGCCGCTGATTGTCACACGGCGTTTTTTCAGAGGGGATGGTAGTACACTTGAGGGAGGGGGTGCGCCGGAGGTGTCGTGTAGAGTTCTCTCGGCAAGTCTCAATGACGAAGGCGGGGGTGTAGGCTGCAGCTGGTCCTGCTCTGGCTCTTCTTTAACGTGAGAAAGACGTGGGGAATCGTGACTATAATTCAAGGACAGAGGGGTAGAGAGATAGAGAAATTGTGCTCGTCAGAACCACTCGATAAACTTGAACCGTCGAACAGGACTCACTCTGAAGCTTGATGCTCATCGTCGTGTGCTGTCAACGTGGCTTCTGTGCGGGCCCGTTTTCTGCCTGCTGTTCTTACAGCTGGTTGGTCGCTGCTGTGGGGTCGTGAAGGGGTCTGTACGGAAGGCGATCCGACGCGTCGACTCTCATTCATGGAGTGACGAGTCTGTATGGGGGGTAGCGCATTGCTGGCCGAGGATATAGTAGCCAACGACGAGTTGCTAAAAGCCTGAGCAAAAGAGGGAAGCGACTGTGTGATATGGGTCGCTATGCTGCCATGGTTGACGGACATAATCGCCAGCGTCAACGAGGAGAAGAAGAGAAAGAAAGGCGGAAGACGTGGGACACAGCGAGCTCAAGATTTGGGTATCGTCGTCGTCGTTGGCGAAAAGAAAGGGCCAGTTGGGGCACGGAGTCGGATGGGATAATTAAAAGAAGTTCGGTATCGAAGGCTCTTTCCGTAATCGATCAGCTTGTTTCAAGTTCAACTCAACCCTTGAAACCGGCTCACACATGTTACTCTATATCTACTGTCATTCCGCTGCCTTCATCTTACGAAAACCACAGCCAGCTGATCCTTGCTCTGAGCAGATAACACTCTCTGCTTCTGCGATGCCATCTATATTTGCGGTGAATATCCATATGGGTCATATGCCAGAGCGTCCGAGATGGTGGGATCCTGCAATGTGTTTATGGTCAACTATGAGCCAAGATATCCTATATTGTATCCCCACTGGGCGCTTGGACGCGCCGTTTGCTACCTGGCTTGCTTTGGAGAGCTTCTCACCGATAACCAATCGCAGAATTGCAGCCTGATATGCGATTACACCTCTCGTTATAGTCATCGGCCTGCCCGCTACAACGGAGATATCTTCTGTCGAAGTACTTTGATCAAGAAAATACATCAGACAGATGAAATGCTTTTGCACAGACAGAACTGTCCTGGAGCCTATCACTCGTGCCCCAACGCCGAGAGGTATTCAAATCATAAATGGACCATTCATGATCTCTCCAAAACGCTGTCCCGCCCAAAAGCCCCTGTCCTTGTTCCGAAAACGAAGGAACGTTAGCACCAACCCGTCAATCGGCTCTTTTCTTTTTCTTCCGCACTGTCAAAACGGTCACATGCGATGCAGGGGCTTTGCTTCCGTCACCCGAAGGGCCATCCCTATTTTTGTCGCCCTCTGTTTTCGAAGGCAGACCCACATTGCTGATGCATACTGAGCCGTAGATGTGGCTTCGGTACGTCTCCAAAGATGTTTCCGGTTCAGGAAACGGGTTCGGTGATATATCTGGGACAACACGTTTTCCATTGGCCATTCGAGGAGGAGGTGTTCGAGGCGGTGCGAGGAGTGTTGCTGATGATGATGAGGATGACTCTGGCTCAGGTGTTCGCCTGTCGGCATCACTGAGGTCCTTCAGTAGAAGGGGTGCTGCTGGTGCCTTTGTGCTCGGAGCGGAATATGGTGTGATGCCTTCACACAACCCCTTTATCGCGCTCTCCAGTGTCTCTGTCCCGCGAATCGCGCGCTCCACAGTTGAGAATTCTACACCGGTCAGCAGAGACGTCATGACGCGTCTATTGATCTGCGAGGACACTTGGCCGGGTTGAGGAGCCAGGGGTGACACTGCCGATCGCGTACGCGTCGAGGAGCTGTCTAAAGCAAAGGATGTGATCCCTAAGGAGAAGAATCCTGTCACTGCTCCCGCAACACATTCTTGGCGGAAGGACATCCGTTCCCAGAACTCATCTGGTGAAACTCTAGCCAGCTCCCCATGTGGAGGTTCGTTTGTGTCATCGACACCTTTTGTATTGTCCTGACCAGCTTCCTCTCCTTGTTCTCCTTTTGGGTCGCGTTCACTGTTAGATGCGGTTCGTCGACGTTTCCGTGCAGGCGATTTGATTCCTTCTCCGTCGGTAGTGTATGCTATCTCGTCCATGAACCGGGATTTAGGATCATCCTCGAACGAGGGGATAAAGTGTCCCAAATTACGGGCATCTGGGGGGCATGGAAGTGGAATTTCGGTCTGGGAATAAGGATGTCCATAGATCCATGGGTGCGAAGCTGAAGTAGGAGACGAATTGGCACCTGCAAACTTCAACGAATAGTCTGCCTCGACCTGGCCGTATCCAGGGAGAATGTAATAAAGTCTGGTGGTAGCCTTAGACTGCGCCCTCGCGTCCAATTCATCCGCCACCTCCGTCAACACCCTCTTCCACCAGACACAGAGTTTGATGTCGCTCAACGGGCGCTTCCCAGGATACTCGGCAGAGTTGGGGAAAAGATACTGGGACTGGGCACGCGCGAAAAGGTGAATCCACAAGTGCTCTGACGCCAGAGGCCGCGTTGACGGGTCAGCGTAAAATAGCAGCAATGATCGAACAAGAGTCGACGTGGGAGAAGGGGATATCGATTGTCCGGTTGAATCGACCTTGGAGACATAAAGTACAGCACAAGACGTGGATGGGATGTTGTACACACATGCTTCAATCGCCGTAACGAGAATGCGGGGTGAGTCTGGAGTTACCTGCTCTGAAAGCAGAACAAGGACATCCTGTAAATAAGATCGAGGTCGAGGACGTGCAAACGGGTACAGCGTCTGGTGTTTTCTGGGCGATGAAACGAGGACATGAAGGTGGAGTTCACGAGTTCCAGGCAATGTCTTGAGGGAATTCAGAAGAGCGTCGCGTAGAGACATATGTACAGTATCGCCAGAGGAGACTTCTGACCGTGAGAATTTGAACTTAACAACTTTAGCACCGGGTTCGGCGTAGGTTCGGCTACCCCTGACCTTCACAAACTACTGACTTGCAACGGCATATGCTCGCGCTGCAGCTCATTCCAGTCGCCTTATCGCCACTGAAATTGCACAAGCATCTAGGTTTGATGCCCAGGGTCCGATCTACACACTTGAATTCAATTGGGCAGGGACAAGTACCAGTCCTTCCGGGGCCTGTGCGCCTTGTATTCTGGCCAAAGGCACCGTTCAATGAGCATGCCGTTATTCTTATGCACAGTATATCGTCGGCATTCGGTTTCCAGAGTCCGGAAACAACTGCTGACGATCTCAATCGAACCAAAGTTCAGGACAGTCCATTAGATACAGTATACTAATAAATCGACCCTTGCGCCGACGTCGTACTTGAACCGCCCCGAATGGAAGCCTCGGTTATCAGGTACTTCATGAGACACCGCCCGAAAAGTGGAAGAGGGTATACGGAACGGAGCCACGATTCTCACACCATTGATGATGAACACGAGGGAGTCATGGCACTTGTTGGCTGTTATTCGACGTGAGTCGCACACCCTTGACCCAGACGATCCAGAACACCTACCGAGTCCAAGTAATCCGTCTTTGAGACAGTCGCAGTGTGGACGATTACTGCTAGAGGTGTCTGCGGAAGGTGCTGATGCGCAATAAGCAACGAGTCATTGAAGGAGAGACTCGGATGAATACTTGCTCTGTGGGACACCACGGGACTATGGTTGGAGGCAGCTGTTGCTTGGAAAGGTGACAGTTGCAGGAAAGTACCCTCTTGTGGCTTGACCTTCGTGCGAAGCGAATCCCGGCTGTTAAGACTGCCAATGAAGCGTTAACGTCCAGCAGGCTTGTTCGAAGCACAGAAAGAACTGTACGCTGCCAAGAAAGAATTCACGTAGCCTAGTACCATTCTATCAGCTCTCAATCATGAACTTTAAGTACGGTGCTTACACTTTCCCAGAATCCAGAAGAAAGCCAGCCATATGTAGTTGGTTGGCATAATGGCAAACTGAATGGACGTTATTGAAGCCACCTTATAATGGACGGTTCAACCCACCGTTATAACTGCCGCAAAGGCAATGACACTGAGCACACTGTTAAGAGGGGAAGACAGACGGGCCGGGGACAGGGCGGGCACACCTTGTGACGAGGCCTGTGGTCAGACTATAGACCATCAGGGTAGTAATGAGCGAGTCCGTCCTAAAAATGGCCAGCATGGGTAAGAAACCTATCTGTCTAAGGAAGATTGAGCTCTCACCGGGAAAATCCGGTTCTGCTCTTCAAAAGATAGTAGCAGAGAGAAACGGCAATGATGATGTCGGCTGCTGCTGCACTGCCTAGACCGGTACTGGTCACCCACTACCGGGCTCAGTCGAACCATAGGTATGCAAAGCGTGCATACCACTTACAACTAGCTTCTTGTACTCAGTTGTCGAAACTAGAATGAAGCTACAGAGAACGGTCAGCCGATTCGCGCGAGACGAGACTACACTACCTGTCGACCGTGAATACTGTAACAAGTTTAGGAGGACGCGACAAGAGAGAGAAAAATGGCCTCACCGACCCCGAGACCTGCCAGACAGTCAACAGTGCACATACACGGGCTAACAATAGGATACCCACCAAAATGAATGCAGGCTAAGACGATCTAGAAAAAACATCAGTCCTGGAGGCTTTCGTTATATATGTGATGAGTGCATCACAATGATACTGGTTAGATAGCAGTTTGCAGACACTGGACGTCGTTCTCAATACTCCGTTCAAAAACTTGGCATAAAAGGGCAACACACTAATCCAGACTCGTCGCGCAAAGAAGCTATATACACATTAGCCTACGAGCATATGCTTCTAGGGGGTCGCTTGACCTACCATTCGACAATGAGGCCTATCAACCCCTGGGACAAAGTTGAGTGACTGATCATAGTGGCAACTTGGAGGCTGAGTAACGCGACATACATTGCAATCAGTCTGCAGGTTCATGCTCCTGTAACATAATTTGTGAACACAGTAGTCAGGGAGGAATTAAAAGGCGACCCACCAGGTTGCCTTGAACAGAGCCGAAGGGTTCGCGTAGTTGGTAATGAGATACCTTATGCAGATCCGAGTCTTATGCGCATTATCTGCACTCCTTGAATGCAAAGTTCTTACCAATACATTGCCAAGGTACAGAGCACTAGATGCATGGTGTCCAGAAACCTGTCACTGGAGCATTGGAAATGGAAACATATCAAGTATCGCGATGTCACAAACCACAGGAAGAGAACCTGAGAAGAACTAGGTCAGAGATCTGGAGAAGTAGAAGAGATGCTTGAAGACCATAGATTTGATTATGACCGAGTCTTTGGGATAACTTCTGAAACGGCGCGAAGTCGAGCATGAAACCTGGTCGACAGACACCCGATTTGGCACCCCTTACCTGAAATACAGATACCTGCAAGTGGCGCAGAAGGCTATGAGGAATTGACCAAAGGTGCATAAAGAATGATGACTTACGTCTGTAAAATGGTGACACCATACAGACTGGAAGGTCTCGTGAGACACCTCTAATAACTCAAAAGGGACCATACATTGCACCGGCGATGAGACCAACAAAAGCACTCCCGTACGTCGCGTCAATCCCAGACATCGTCATTTCAGCTTGCCGTACTAGTGAGTAGGTCGGGAAGTGGGGGAATGGCGTAACAGCATGGCGCGTCGAGAGAACGCCATGTTTAATACACGCATAGCCTTCAAGCTCGCTGGTATGGGAAAGGTGTCCTCGAAAGGTGTGCGAAGACGGGAGAAACCGAGAAGCATTCGGGGTTTTTACAAAAACACCTGCAAATGGCAGGACAGGCAAAGTAGTTGGACTCGAACAGCTTTCCAGACGTCAGATTAATCCACTGGCACTGTTCGTGTAGTTGGCAGAGCTGTTGAATGCTTGAGTGCATAACCTAGAAAAGGCGTTGTCAAAAGGCGACTTTTTATGAACAAGCCAGGGGACGTACAATTGAATAAGATGCTGAGTGGGAATAAGGCGGCTGTAGTAAAATCCGGTACAAGATATATGTGGCCACGATGAAGCTGGTCATGATCAGAAGATACAAGTCTGTTAGAGCGAGCGAACACGTCCTGGTACCAGGAGCGACCTCGTTCGCGCACAAAGTCCGGGAAGGATAGATGTGTTTACGGATGACTAAAAAAGACAACGAAGACAACGTTACATTATATGCTACAGAATTGATTGGAATGTAGTTGTAGAGAAAGATGCCGGGAGACGGAATACAGGGAAAAGAACGAAGAGAAGATTCACGCGACGTACGCAAAGGTGTCCTTGGTGTGCTCCACCCGCTCAATGTACTCCTTCTCTAACAACGTGTCGATCGCCTGTAGGCAGTTTGGTCGGGTTAGCGGCTAAACAACAGAAGACTGGATCGTTTACCTTCTTGATGTCAGGAATCTTTGGAGCAAACCGCTGTGAAATTTGTGAGATGACTTCCTGAATTAGAGGCTGATTCTTCATCGTCTTGCGTGCTTTCATAATGCTAAAGGGTACAACATAGTTAGCTTCGGAAGCGAGGTGGATATAGGCTGGCAGATACTGACCGCACTATTGTCGCCTGAATAACATATTTCCGATCTTCATCGACCGACTTGAGGACATCTTTTGATTCTGCTTTCACCTCTGCCTTAATAGGCAAGTTGAGGTTCACGCGGATCTTCTTCGACTTGAAGCCTGATCGAGCGTCAATCATGCGATGTTTCGTGAAGAGTGAAGACCACAAACTTGGGTTTAGGTCATACTGGTCGACTTCCTCGTTGATCAGAATCTTCGCCTTCACCAGCAGTGCCAGAACTTGAACCATCAGCTCCTTCGAAATTAACGTGGCAGCGACCAGCTCCGCAAGGTTGAGCGTGTCGTTCTTGTTATACTGGAGCAGAACGGCCATTTGGAAGGAACTCGTCATCAAGATGTACTTCTGGTTGAGGTAGTTTGTGCGGAGCTCGTTCTTCGAGTAATTCCACAACCACGTCAGCTTGCGCCCGGAGTGCTTCATCTGGTAGTACTTTTGGAAACGGTCATATGTCGGGAAAATCTCCTTGGGTATAGTGAATTCGTGCCCGGGAGGAGCTAATGGCCAAAAGTTTGTCCCGAGAACCATGATACTAAAGTTGATATCCATGTCATCGTGGTTCTGCTGCATTCTCTCCTTGAATTGATCTGTGAGATCCTTACTCAGACTCATATCTGTCATCAATTCAGTTAAAACTGTCAGCAGGCATCAATATCATCACACCCACCTGTGAACATTCGCTGGAGCTTGTTGGTATATTCAAACCCGCAAGCTTCCTTCAGCTTCGAAATCATGCTGGCTTCACTTTCATCGGACGCAGAGACGCCGTGTATGAGGCGTTTCGATAACTTGGTGGTATAGAAGGTTTGGAACACGTCCTTGTCTTCAATATATTTGAACAGTACCATCTGGAGGAATCGTCAAATTGCGTCAAAGACGAGGAGGGACAGCACGCACCACACGGTTCAAGGCGCCTTCTAGGTCGCCCTCCTCTGCCATCTTATTGTTCTTTCGCAATAGCAGATCGGCATGTTTCGCCAAAAGCTCCGGCGATCTGGCGTTCGAGGTCCCCGTTGCCGAATTTCGATTGACGAATTCTCGACAAGCCTTGTCTAGACTCGCTACAAACCCTGCTTCGCCCCTAAAGCTTTTTTGCACGGTCTCCGAGTTCTTCTTGTGCACCTC
>CEMG01180577.1:0-49666 GCA_001179705.1 Baeospora myosura
CTTTCAGGCAAGCGGGGATTTTGAAACGCGAGGTTGTCAACTTTAGAACTGCAGGAGAATATGGCAATTGGCCATGTCTTATCAGTGGAGGTAGGGCCACTGTGCCGAATCTACCTGTCTTGTCATTCATCGACCGGACTTACTCGCAGATTTCAACTGTGCTCCTGACGATCCAGCGTATTCACTGCTGGTCGGCGACCCTTTGCTACCTTTACAACAAACGCGGTTGCAGGATTCCCGTGTCGTGCACAAGACCATCGACCCTACAGTGCCTGTCGTGACCGTCGACGCTGCTGCAGAAGAAGAAAACGGAGACCCCGACAAGATCATTACTAATGCACGATCGGCCACACCCGCAGACGGCCTACTTTCGTCCCCGGAGTTGGTCGCGCTCTACTCTTGTGCGCCACCACTTCGCTCCGCGTACGATGCGGGACTACGACAACACAGAGAGGCGAAAGGTGAGACAGCCATGTACGGTGACAGAGTTGCGCTATTGCCCACGAGACATGGCATCCATGAGCCTGAATGGACGAGCTACACACATTATTGGAAGACCGTTTTAGGTTAGTCACTGACCACCGTCTGAATTCAGATCAGATACTCAGAATTGCTCCTTGTTCCTCGTAGATTATATATTCTTCCTCGATCCACCCGGCAGACGATTTATCGTCAATGGACTACTCGCTCCTCACCAGACAGACGATCTGAAGCCCGGATTACCACAAAAGGGGGTTTGTGGTAGCGACCACATCTCATTGGCTGCTGAGCTCCTCTTGATACCAGACACTCAGGATGTAGCTGCGGAGCACCAGGAGAGTAATTAGGTCTCTTTGAGCATTGTTGTAAAAAGAAAACAAAGATATTGAAGATGAGGGGTATTATGGTTGAGGTAGAAAAGAGGTAAGCAGAGAAGAAAAAGGGAAAACCGTCCGTACTGTTCACTTCTAATATCCCAAAGTATGAAAGTCATATTAATCCGATTCAACCCCTGGCCGCTCTGTCCGATCCTGCGAGTAGACTGTCATACAGACCACCCGCGGAGTTTTCGTTCCGCAACTGTATCATATATACAATGCCCGTTCGCGCTCCTTGATCGCTTAACTCGATCGCGACACCGGTCTTCCCGACCCGCTCGACCCCATCAGTTAACACGATGGTCGAGATCAGAACCGAGTGGTTCTTGTCATCCGCTTCCACGACGAGCTGCTTGATATTAGTCGGGTCTTGGCGATATAATTTCAGCTTCGCAGAACCCAGCGATTTCCACTGGGCATGTTGCTGCTTCAGGAATACTTTGCATTTCATTTGAGCGGAGACGGTGGTCGTGACAGGGCCCGTCGGAATTGTCTCTTCCACGGGCGAGCCTGGGGGACTGGGGTCAACGAATGAGGTTTCTGCCGAGGATACCGTCCGAGCGTTGAATTGCGCTGACGGCAGGAGAGGTCGAGGTTGAGGAGCGTGTAACGCGCCATTAGAAAGACTCCGTGGTCCGAAATTGTTGTTATTATGTTGGTAGCCACCTTGGGGCATCGACGGTATAGGAGGGGCAGTAGCCGGCTGCTCGTATTGTGAGTGTAGGGAGCGAGTGGAGGGCGACTTTCGCATTCCGTGCGGGATTCCAGGTTCTGAAGGAGAACGGGGAATGGTTGATGCAGCTGGTCCGTAAGGACCTGGTTGCCGTGGAGGATAAGGCTGACCAGGACCGTTGGGCATGGGTTCGTGGAACGGTGGACCTGGAGGNCCTGGAGGTCCCCCAGGACCATACCGTTGACCAGGAGCGTCGTGCATTATAGGAGCACCGGCACTGGCACTCCGACCGACCTGACCAGAAGCGTCGTGCATCATAGGAGCACCGGCGCTTGCACTCCGACCGACTTGCCCAGGGTTTGAGTAATTTGGGTATGCCGGGCCAGCTCCGGGTGGAGGCGACCGCATCATAGGAGGCGCGAGCATTGGATTCTGCAATGAAGGGGCTCGCTGCGGAGGTTGGTACATGGAGTTCTGCAATGAGGGTGTTCTTTGAGGTTGATTCGTTAGTGACTGTCTGTCTGCGAGGTCGTTCGAAGGTGGTCCTCTCGGATCTGAGAGACGATATGAAGGTGCATTATTTGGGTTGGGGTTTGGTTGGTGTATTGGAGGGGATGAAACTCTAGAGCCGGGTGGACTCATACTACCACCACTTGAGCGATTCATGTTCGGAAGTCCATTGGGATGAGATGGGGGACTTGTGTGTGCCGAAAGTGGAGCTGGCGATCGTTGTCCAGGCCCACCGAGCGAAAGTCCGTTCATGCCGTTTAATGAAGGCATGGGTGGGGGCGGCTGCTTCGATACCGGCCCTACTGATGATTGGACAACGTGTTAGAGTGGTCACAACCAACCAGACAACGTAAAAAGGTACCTGAGCTGGCGAAATCTATACACTCCTTGAATTCTGATAACATGAAATCGCGCACGTGCGAATTCTCAGCTTGCAAAATCAGCGTCTCTTTCCTCATGATGGCCACTTGCAAAGCATTGTCTGAAACGACTGGTTAGATAGTGGTCAACATTCAAAACGTCCGCACCAACCTTGCCCAGGAACTTCTGAGACTCTCAAGACCTTCCCCGCCAGTGGTGGATAACACAACCACATATCCGGGCCATCCGGGCCGAATTGCGCTCGCTCCTCCGCGGTCATCCGCTCACAGACGAGAAAGAGGTCAGAAAGCAAGAAGATATGTCCCTGCCGGTGCACAACCTCGACACCTGTAGCGCGCGGTGTCAGTCGTGCCACGACATCGATTGAGAAACGGAGTTCTCGAGTATAGGTGAGTTGAGGAGGGGACATTTGTAGCCGAACGACCTGTGGTCCAATATCAGCAAAGGTATCAGAAGGACAAACGGGACCTTGCAACCTTTGATTTCATGGTGAAGATATCTAGGGTACGCTCAGCAGAAAGGCGCCGTTCAAGATCTGAGATAGGCATTGACATAGTCGCAGAAGATCCTCGACTGATAGAAGTAGAAGCCGTTTCACGCGACAAACGTTCTCTGGAGATTAACTCATTAATTTTCGGTGCGTGTTCTAGCGCGGAAGTGACGTACCCGCCGGAGACGCTGCTTCCCCGCGCCGAGCTACTTCCACTGCTCTGCGCAGCATCACTCAAGCGTGGGTCCTTCCTCGTGGGCTCCGGAGGCCCACTGACTCTCTGCGATCTCATGTCGACGACAACTTCATCTTCACTTGGGAATTCAGATGGCCGGGAGGAGGGGGAGGAACCAACTTGAACCCGCTCTCGTTGCTCCAGAGTATCGAGAAGCCTGTCCAGCTTGTCCAGAGCACCCACTAACAGTCGATGATCACTTCTTCCCGGGGTAGTGCTTTTCAAGAGACGGTTGTATAGTTTTTTGTAATATTTTAGCCGTGCTTTGGGAAGCAAAAAGAGGGCATCCAAGGTCCATGTCGGGGGTTCGGAAGAACTCGATGATGAGGATGGAGGTGGGTTCGACGCGGAGAAGTTTATGACGACTTGGGCAAGTTTGGGATTGGATTGAACTGGATCCCAATGGTCAAACCCGGAGGAGTACTTCGAGCAATAGGTGGTGTATGGTCCCTCCAGATCATCAATCTGATATCAATTAGACAAGGTAAGCTGTCGACAAGGAATACACTTGCCCATCGCATCAATAAGTCACCCAATGCTTTCGGTGATGAAGGGTTTGTGCCGATTTCCTTGAGTTTCTGTGGATTGCCCTAAGACCAATGTGCTGTGCAGGCTCCAGCAGGACATACCATCAGCAGTGAACGATTGGCCTTATATACACCTTCTATGCTTCGAAACATGGTGTCCAGTTCAGGAGGTGGAAGATTTGAGCGCGACCATGCCGCTGCTACTTTCTGGATTGCAAATTGAGTGCGTCAATATAACGTACAAGTCAAGGGTTGACGCCTGGCTCACCCTGATTATGCCAGTCAAGTAGTCGACATACGATTTCTCCGTGTCAATCAGATCATTCAAGGGGTTGCTTTTCTTGGGCTTTGTCTCCGACATGGAAGATGAAGGCGTCGTAGGAGTTATCGGTGTTGTTGGCGTCAAAGGAACGACTAAGCCTATTCATCGCAATATATTTCGGTCATTACGGCAGGGACCATGACACAAGAAGACGAACCTGGATCCAATGAGCCGACGGGCGGTATATTCAAGAGCTGGGGACGGTTGGAGGGTGGCTGAAGATCATCCTGGGCAGACTTTGGAGGAGGTAAAGGAGGTGAATATACAGAAGCGCGATCGTCTGAAGGTGGAGGAGCAGGCAATTTGTCGTCCCTTGCAGGGGGTGGAAGAGGCTTGGAAAAGGAATGTCCAGCAGCGACAGAGGTCATGAGAGTAGAAGGAAGAGAGAGAAATACGGATGGAAGAGTGTAGGTAATAATTACGATCTCAAATTTACAGGGCAGATCATCGAAGCGGCATTGCTGTTTAGCACGTGATCACGGACTTAGTCGCAACTCAAGCNNTCAAGCCTTGGCACGTACCCTGCATGCTCACTGCGCGACTCTCCCTACTAAATACTACTTCATCATGATGGACGACAACGCCATTGCCGTCCAACGAAAACTAAATAACCCTTACATCTTCAAGACCTTTCGCAATCGCACTATCACCGAACAACTTCTTTCTCCGGAGCGTATGAATGGCAATCTCACCGAGCATGACTATCAGGTAGTGAACGAATACCTCTTCACATATCGTAGAGTCTTGTTAACGAGACTAACTATCAGGCTGCAGTGAAATTTCTGCCTAACAATCGCAACAACTACGCAGTCTGTTCTTCGAACATCCGCATATCTTCCATCCGAACTGAATTGCCCTCAGGATATAGGCCTCTACTCGCTCGCCGCTATCGCACCGCTGTATCGCTTAGTCTCCACGTCCAAACGCGTCGTCATCCGGCCACCGCTCCCTGTCTTTTCGTCGACAGCCATTGGACTGGCTACGACTGCTGGCATGATGCTGGGACTTGTGGGAGGATTCGGCTTGACCATTCGGAGCACGTCATCATTCTGGAATTCTTTGGAGAGCCCGGAAGGTTTCGATAGGGCTCTGTCGAACGTGATGATCAAAGCGCATGGTACAAATGGTGCGACTGGTGTTCCTTCACCTACATCTGACCAAGGCAATGAGGCGTGGTCGTTCCCAGACGAATCTCCACAAACGGGTGAGTAATTCTCTCTCAAATCATAATTCTATCATGCTCAAGGCTCATTATAGTGACGGCGCAAGGCGCATCGACAACACCGAATCCTGCGGCCCAGACATCTCCGACACAGAAGAGTCGCTGGGAACAGATACGAACTGCCAATGCGTCGTCTTCTACGTCTTCTTGGGATGCTATCAGACAAAAACACGAACGGCAGCGCATACCCAACAGTGCGCCAACAAGTCGACCGGGCATGCCTGAGATCAATGATGATCGAGCCATAGAACAGGCAAAGTTCGATGCGCTGGTGGATAAAGAGCGGAATATGAAGTAAAAGTCCTTTGCTTCGTAGCTGTAAAATACGTACATGTACAGTAACAAAAAATCATACAAAAATTCCGCAAAACGAAAGCAACGATCAGGAAAGCTGATACCACTGAGTGGCGGCCATATCTTCTACTTACTAGTCCATGCATCCCGAACCGGAGTATCTACAAACCAAAGAGAATGAACACGGAATTATGATGTATATGTCGGCACAGCTATCAGGGGGATGTTGTCGTTCTCTCTCCCAGGTGAGGCCATGCTTTGCATTGACCACCCAGACGAGGATCGAGCGTGTCCAGATTGTCCCGGGGGCGCCGAAGGAGGGGAAACACCTTGCTCGTCGTATGGGGGGCTGTGAGGTAGCGGAACCCCAGCACTTTCGTCGGGAGATGACTGGGTAGTCTCACCTCTTCTCCACAGCGTCGAGTGCGAGAATGGGTAGAGAGGTACACCTACCTCAAGCGGCTGCTTTTGGGCCGTCATGCGCACGATCTCTCGCATCAGTCCTTGCAAGAGTCTCTCCTGTCGAGCTGTCAAAGGTTCATCATAAGATCGAAGCACTGGCAGTGATATTGCCAAAGGACTCACTTCCAATGGGACATCGCTGTCCATAGGCCAGCATTGCAAATCTATAGACAGATGCCAATCAGCATGATATACAGTTGTGATGTAAAATGCTTCATACCTCAAGACGTTGATCTCACCCCAGACAGTCGACTCTCTGTCGCTGTCGCCCGACTCGATGAAAAATTTGCACAGCTGGACCTGAACCACAGCCGCGAGGTACCAGCAGATCTGAGAGGCCTGAATGAGAAACTCAACACTGAACTGAGGCATCGAGGGACTCACCGTTACAAATGGATGCAACCTGGTGATATCTAAGGATGTGGCGGAGAGCATGTAATACGCGCCTAGTATACAGCGCGCAGAATTCACGCAGCGGGATGTCGAAACGCATTGCTGGTCGTTAAAGTCGATATAGGGATTGTGTAGGGTGATCGTGGCGCTGCATAGCATCATTCCATAGTAAGCACCGCTCCGCACAGCAAGAATGTATGAATGAGAACGTACGCATGAGGTATGATATGGACCATGTACAAGTCAGTGTCAAGGGTGCCGCCTTCGGGGGTATCGGTGACGCCGGCGTTGTTCTTGTAGATGTGTGGCAAGCTCTCCAGGAAATCAGTAGAGACAAGTTTGTCCAGAGCCTCAAATCCATCTAAGAAGAAAGGATTTTGATTTTTACTCGGAGCAGTGGGAGCGCGCAAGTTGCCCCGGACATTGAAGTCGGTTACTCTGCCGAAAAGCATTACCGCTTTGATTAGGAGTAGGAACGGATCCGTATACTGCGGTTGGTGGACAGTGAAAACATTGGGTGCAGATAGATCTTGCGGGTTACTAGCAACCGGCGCCTATGGTACAGCTAGTATCAGTCGAAGCCCATTTTAGATTTTGAATGGACACTACCTCTGATTCAAAATCTTCATTTCGTAGGGGAAGTTCTGTGCCGAGATCCCGTTCATCCACGGCATGAATCCAGCCACCAACCGATGCTATTCGGTCAAAAACAATGGTCATCCACCATGTGCGACGTCGAGATTCCAAGTCACGTAGGTCTTTAGGTGGGGCCAGGTACGCTCCCGGAGAATTGTTGCCGTGCGTAGAAAAGGTTCCCGGGTAGTTTAGTCGAAGAGGGACAGCGACCCGAGTTTGGAAGCCAGCAAAGATCCAAACCTCCACCCATCGGCCTTCTTGGTAGAAGTACCAGGACAGTAGGATGCATGCCTGCATTACAGAGAATATATCCTCGCCACTGGCCATTGTCTTGTCAATGTATTGCCGTGTCTTGCCTGCGTGGAATTCGGCAAACTGATCTCGTCTAGTGCCGTCAGCCATAGTCGTGACGTTTTGAGGAGACCAGCGGGAAGCTACGGCGCACTGCAACGATACGTCAGCACACAGAATTAAACAGTTGAAAAGCTGGCTCAACTATAGCATGCAAGATAGCAGAATGAGGAAAACCGGCGTCTCTGGGAGACAGAAGCAAAGATGCTAGAAACGAGGGTCGGTGAAGTACTCTAGATCCACAAGGATCACATCTGAAAAAGGTCTCGATGCTGAGGACAATAGTTAGTCAACGCCTTTTCGAGGTCAGTGAAGTAGGCTACTAACTAGTGGTTGAGCGTTCCAGGATCTGGTAGATCAGGGTTCCAACCAAGAAATAGCAAATCCATGAATTGTTCGCTCCCATTGCTATTGCGTAAATTCGAGGAGCGCAGTTCAGGGGTCCCACTTTCGCTCCGAAATCGTGTCTCCGGACTGTGCGAGGAACCCATGTTCGTCATGGACAGTGATGCATGTGGTAGAGATATCCCTGATCCATTATGACTCGGTCTTGAAGCAGCAGAAGGAGCCGATAGATGACTGAGCGCTTGTTGATGTGGTGACACAGAACGCGAAGCCTCTTGCTCAAACAACCTGTTTTTCAGCTGGGCTGCAATGAAACGGTTTCATGAGTGATGCTCTATCGGAGGGAAGGAAGAACCGCACAGATCTGCTCCTCTAGTTGTTTGATTTTTTCGACTGGGTCGGTGTCGGGAGCGAGTGTCAGTCCCTCGACAGGGTCGTAGGAACATTGAGGCTCAGAGGGATGACTGGACTTGCGTAAATTACTGTACAAATGTGAAACGAAGGGTCTGTGAAAGACTCACGCGTAACCCACGGGCGCTGGAACGCTGACCAACGCTTGCCATTGTCTTTACGCGTTCGCATATCGTCATTGGTGTTATACTCCGATGCATCCGGAGAGTCGACTCACTTTACACAAGTTCCACAATGTGGTCGAGCGGCGTCGCATTTCTACAGAGAGGAGCTGTGAGCCGTCCATCCAAGGCAATGAGATGAGAGATCATTACAAGTTTCCGTTTGCGACACGACCGACATGCCTTGGAGAACACCGAAATCCTTAGCTGGCATTGCAGGTGACGTTCAGTCAAGCAGTTACCTGGTTTCTCCGGAGCGCAGGGCGACTTGTGGTAGAGCTTGCCGTCTTAGGCATGACTTTGAAAAGCAGTCAGTCGTAACAACCAGAATGCAGTGGTAGCAGTAGCTGTTCAGGGGTGACAGACGCCTGGCACGTGAGGTCACTGCGAGTTTGTCTATTTCGAATGCGATGAGGTCGTCGAGCAAGACGATATCGAGCGAACGATGCGAAAAGGTGAGTGTGGAGGGGGATAACGAGAATCCTGAATTAAGAAACTAACTGTTGCCGACTCGGATGTTTATAAAGTCTCTAGAAATAATCATGAAATAGCCCCATGTCTGGCCCACGTGGAGACGATCCCCTTGATCTGGAAACGCTCGATCTTCCTTCCGATAGTTCCCCTCATCCCTTAGCGATGCATAATAGACGCTTCAGCCTCTTCAGGTCAGTCCTTTTCAGCTCGTTACCAGGTAGAAAGCTCCCCCCGAGTTCACCGTCTCCTTCACAAATACCTCCGTCCTCACCTGCCTCCTCCCTGCTTCGTCGTAGTCAAGCGCCACGAAATATACCAAGAATATTCTCAAGGATATCACAGACTTATTTCCATTAGGCCATGTATTGATCATACGCACTCGATCAAGACTCATCAAGCCCCTTAGTTTTCCCAAGCTTAGCCGTCCTTCGGCATACTGACACAGTCATCATCGCAACTTGCGAGGTTATTTAAGAGTTGCCGACCGCCCATCATGCATTTATCCGATACACTCAGCTATCCTGCGCTCAGGTAGAGCTTGTATATTTAGGCATAGCGGCTCAATGTCTTTTGTGAGATACTTTCCAGAAGGCTGTCCACTTAGTTAACTGATAGCCTGAAACTGAACGCCGACTTCGCGTGCACCAGCCGACGGCTTTAGATTGTTCGTGCAACACAGCTCCGACGGGCCTCAGCATGACAAAGGAAAACATGATTAAATCATCTCGTATACAAAGCTATGATCTTCGCGTTCCGTCAGTCCATCAATCACTTGAAATTAGCATGCATGGAGCGACTTACAAAATGGTAGCAACAACGGTTCTCGTATGGGGAAGGTGCCTAAATTCTGTGAGATATATTCCTGGGCATAGGGGAGTTGAGCACGCAGCCGAGAGTAGTTGGTAGAATTCTACACGTTACCTTGCCAAGTGCCGAGATTTAGGGCACCGTTTGTGATAGGGATGGAGATGGACGTGCCGACAAGTGAGGCCTTGGTATGAGAGACACTGTAGGGCAACCTTTAAATCCCGCATCAACAATTTATCAACGGGAGGGACCCTCACGAATCACTGATTGGATCGAACCATTGAAACTTTGAATTCTGGTCAGCTTTACGGACATGAAATAACGACACGCACTCGGGGCCTTCGTCGGTGTGTAGCCAGTCTAGACTCTCCGGTACGACATGATCGAGGGCCATGTCCATGTCTGTACACAGATAGGATCAATCAGCACAGGCCAAAGGAGATGTTTTCGCTTGAGGCGGAGCAATCATCACCTCTTCGGACGTCTGGTGGGCCCGTCGATGATAGAGAACAAGCATCAAGGAAAATGAGTACATGTAATACGCCAATAGCGTGCCGAAAGTAACGTCACCTCTATCATAATTTTCGTTGATCGTCAACGCGCAGGAAGTGTGTTTCCTGGACATTCAATTGGCGACAGGGACTGAGCCCTGGCGGAAGTGTCTCAAGGGGAGGAGGACCCACACAAAAAGGAACAGCATGCCAACCTATTCATAATTTTGGGCAGAGATCAGTAACAATACGAGCCCAGAAAGCCGGGATGCTTGCCTGTACGTCTCGAAGACCTGGCTCTATCTCACCACGAACTTCATCGGTGATCAGATAACATCCTTTCTTGCGCCTCGAAAGAGTGAACGTTTTTTGCCAGCCCATGGATCGACAAATCTCCAGTTGTGTCCGGTTGGTAGAGCTAGCTAGGTAGCTTTGGTTGTGGTAGAAATTTATTACAAGCTCAAGATTGAAGACATCACGGTGGTGACGTACTTTTGGCTGTTGGCGATCGCCGAAACGGCGCAGTGGCTGTGTTGGTGGCGATTCGGTATCCTACGACTGCAAGGCGGTGACAGAAGTCATCGTGTTGCTCATTCAAAGAGATTTAAAGTGTTATTCAAGCACCGCGAATTACATGCTGTGTACAATAAGGGTAAGTGGCCCAGATATAGCTCACTTCAATCATCCCCTGTCTCGCCAAACCTTCTCAATCTCTCAGTGCCTCCGCGATTCCCTGGCACGTTTCGATTCCTACAGTGATTAGCGTAATGCCCCTTCTCGCCACACTGGAAGAACATGGGTTAGGATCATCGTCTGGGACATACTTCGTGTACGACGTTACCTTGAAGCATAGAACTTCATCCAGATTTCTCCGAGGAGGCATTGCCCCGTTGCTCCCAGGACCGTTTGCTGCACTGGGTCCACCAGCAAAATTGCGATCGAAATCCGCATATCTTCCGTAACCTGGTGGTGGTGGACCAAGATCTCGCGACGACGGAGGAGAAGGAGGGTCGTAGGCCTTCGGAGGAGGTAGGTCGGGTTTCGGGCTAAATGTATGGAGATGCGGTTAATCCTCTGGTGGTTTTAAATTTAAGCACGGCGATACTCACTGGCCTCGTGTACAATCTGGACCTGATGGGCAAAATCCTGTGAGATAGAGTTGGCATGCAACCCGACGTACATGCTTTCGAGGACATGTTGGACCTTGAAGGAAAGGGCTTAGGTTAAACCACAGAATCACAGACAAATAGACTCCGAGAGACTCACCAAGCTTGCAGAAGCCTCGATTGTAGTCAGGGCATTCCACCTTCCGCTCTTTTGGATGGGCATACAAGCATTCGTCGCCAGCAGAACAATAACCGTATTTTGAGAACCACCAGCACTCCGGCATGCGCCTCAAATTGTATTCATGCAAGAATTCACATGCATCTCCCTTTTTACAGAGACCTCGCAGCCAATGCTTGCAAACGGTCGAGAGTCTCTCCCTTTCTCGTGGATGGGTCGGAAGCTGCTTTGGAGGTTGGAAGTTCTGAGCAGAGGGTGTGGTATGGCGCAAAGGACAGTGCAAAGGGCCCAATGGGCATCCAGCGGGCGTCAGAGATAAACGACATATTTGATCATCTGCAAGAATTCTGTTCTGTTGAGCCAACTGGTAAAAATTGCGAGCCATTGACTCAGACTTGCCTTTGTCGAGCTTGAGTCCGAGCTCGGCCTTGATATAATGCTCTGCAGGAAAGTTGTTTTGGTGAAACTGAGGGTCGATTATATCCCTGAGGGCAGAAGGACGGGATGCCATTGAGAAAGACGCGAGAGAGGAGACGGCGGTCGAACTCGGCAGTCTGAAGCGTAAGAGCCTGCCAAGCCGTTAGTCTCGCTGACTCAGCAGCCAGGTTCTTGAGGCTGACTCAGCAATCGACTGATGGGACGGAGGCAATTTCAACGGCGATCGAAAACTCTGGCCTGGCCCTGGTGTAAGGGCCGTTGACTTGTGGGTCAATCTCTCACTCATACCACCATGCACCCTCTCTGGTGGTTGGCTTTGTGCACTGCTCTGATACTCGTCTGGAAGGTTGACGGCAGGCTTCGTCGTCGCGCTTTACAGCTGCCTCCAGGTCCAGAGGCTTCCTGGTTCGGTACGGTGCAAGCGCCCCAGTCTTATCCTTGGCTCACTTACGCTCAATGGAAGGCCGTTTACGGTAAGCTTTGTGTATAGAATTCCCCCTTTGCTTCCCTCAATTGCCTTCCCAGGGGACCTAATATATCTTAGGGTGTTGGGGAATCCAATACTCGTGCTCAACTCGGCCACCGCAGTGTCCGATCTGCTTGAAAAGCGAAGTGGAAACTACTCATCGCGTCCGATTCGCACCATGGTTGTTGAACTGTTCGGAATCCCATTTTCTTTCTCGCGGCAAAAATACTGAGGTCCCGCTCAGCATCGGCTGGGATTGGTTGTTTAGCTCGATGAGATACGGCAACTGGTGGAAGGTCTGAATCCTAACTGTATCAAGCTTCCGGAACTGAGACGTCTATCTATTAGCGTCATAGGAATCTATTTCAGAAGCACTTCCCCATCAATGGCTCATCGGACTACCTAAAACTACAGGAAGAAGAAACGCACACCTTCCTGCGGAATCTCCTACAGACCCCGGATCAGTTCAGATTTCATACTCGGAGGTCCTCTCATCCCTTACTCGTTTCTGAGCCAGTATCTCACTCCCAGCAGGACTGCCGCCGCGATCATCCTGAAAATAGTATACGGAATACAAGTCGATGAAGAAGTCGACGATGCAGGCGATAACTACGTGTCTTTGGCAGACAAAGCCCTTGCCAGTCTAAGCCGAGCCGGAATCTTTGGTACCTATCTCGTGGTAAGCGTCTTTGGCTTATTTTGCATATGTCATCACGGATTTTCACGTACACAGGATTATGTCCCGGCACTGAAACATATCCCGCCTTGGTTTCCGGGAGCGTATTTTAAAAAACAGGCGCAAGAATGGCGCGTCAGTGTAAGTGAAATGGTTAACCGACCTTTCGAAATGGTCAAGCAGAAAATGGTTCGTGCGGCTCTCCTTTGACACGGTCTTCGTTCCATAAACCATCCCTCTCCAGGAACAAGGCACGGCGGTGCCCTCCATTGTAGCTCACGAACTGGACGAACTAAATCCGGAATCCCATCTCGAACACGACAAAGTCATCAGGAACGTGGCTGCGACAATTTATGGCGGTGCGTTCAACTCTTCAAGGAACCAGTTGTATTTCATCAATGATCAAGTTAGCCGGAGCCGATACGATTGTGTCGGCTGTACTTTCAATGTTCCTTGCAATGTGCCTCAATCCGGAAGTTCAGGACAAGGCACAGAAACAGCTGGACAATGTCACTGGAGGCAGGTTGCCTATCTACAGCGACAGGCCCCAACTGCCGTACATAGTAAGTTCGTGTTTGGTTTTACGTTTTGCGTGCAGGGTTTCTCATCAAGTGTTTATGTACTACAGGACTGCATATGTTATGAGGTGACTTTTGAGCAGCTTGGTTGATGCAATCTCCATGCCAATACTAAGACAACTTTAGCTGCTAAGATGGAATCCAGTTACGCCACTCGGTTTAGCGCACTACGCATCTGCGGACGATGAATACAGAGGATACCGCATCCCAAAGGGTACTACCGTTTTACCAAATGTCTGGGCCATTTTACACGATCCGTAAGTCTCTTTGATGCATACTACGGAAGTATGGAACTGACTCCGGCGACCAGTGAGATGTATCCTGATCCCCTTTCCTTCAATCCCGACCGATTCCTTGATTCCGACAAGAATCGCAGAGAAGGAATCAACGAAATCCCTGATGCTGCCTTTGGCTTTGGTCGAAGGTCAGATAAATCTTATTACCTATATGTTTCATTGGGCGTCCTGATCAAAATCACGACAGAATGTGTCCAGGTCGCTGGTTTGCCTTTGATTCCTTGTGGATAACGGTCGCATCGGTCCTCTCCGTCTATAGAATTTCTAAGGCTCTCGATGAACATGGGAATGTAGTGGAGCCCAAGGTAGAGTATGCATCTCGGCTACTAAGGTATTGTATCGCTCTCATATGTGTTGTGGTATGCCGAAATTCACATAACCATCCCAACACAGCCATCCCAACCCTTTCAAATGCCACATATCTCCTCGGTCTCCCCAGGCGAAGGCGCTAATCATACAAACATCTGACCAACGTCCACTTTCATGAGCATTAACGTATTTACTGGGTTTCATGACTATCACGACACATGGTTTTGGATATCATCTCTTCCTTCAGCGATTGTATTACTATCATAACACTTTCAATATACATTCCCTGCCGATTTCGTCAGCTCTAGCGAGATCTATCCTCCTCCCATACCATGATATAAGCAGATCACCATATTCCTAGAAGCTTGATAGCCCCTCCCGCGGTCTTGACACGGTCTATTGCTCGCGCGACTGTGTTCTCCCATGACCCGTCAGTTTCAGCAGCCTTGTCAGCCTCAAGAAAGTAGACATCGTGGAATGGGATATCGTCGGTTGCTGGTCTGCGATCTATGCGGACTATGTTTAGATCCAATGCCGAGAGGAGGCGTCTCAGAATCGCAGGACTTCGCCCTGCGTCGCCCTCGGAAAGGCTGGGTATTATTTGGGACGATATACGTAATAGGGTGTGTGTCGGAGGCGTCGCGGGCGAATCAAGGAGTGTATCGAAGATTGGCTTCTGAGTTGCTGCGATGACATAAAAGCGCGTGTAGTTCGCTGTAGACAGAGGACAAGACAGACCGTCACAAAAACGCAGACAGGAGCGACCGAGAGATATACCTTTTTCATCTTGTATCCCTTCCCGCAAAACCTGCAGGCCTTGGAATAACCTGACACAGAGCTTGGAACATATCGCAGCATGCCTCGGAGATTCAGAAAGAAGTGCTCTCGCGGCCTCTGCAGTAGAAGGCATTTTCTTCAGAGAAGCAGACGGCAAGTGTTCGGCGATGAATCCCTGACATTGCCCTAACGCCTGGAAGTTGTCAGCATCTTCGTAAAAGATGTCGACGACACTCACTTGTTCGTGGCTCATTACACAATCTATATCAGACAATGTCACCCCATCCCGAACAACCAGACAGTGTTGTACTGCGAGGGTCGTCTCTCCGCATATAAAACCTGGCTCGGGGGTCCGGAGGGAGTCGTATGTTTCCGTCACAGCTCCGAAGATTGAATTTTCCTGTGGGACTACGCCGAAGTCGACGCTTGAAAGTGACTTGAAGACATCTGTACTCCGAATGACCGTCTGTCGGGAAACCTTTTTTCGGGTAAGAACGTACCTGTGATTGTTCTTTTATCTATATACTCGGCGGAGTCGGAGAATCTTTGGAAAGCAGCCTGAAATCTTCCCAGTCGCGATCCAACCCACAGAACATAGACGTACCTGGTGAGAGTAAGTTCCTAAAGGTCCCAGAACAGCGACCCTCATGGTCCCGCTCGAAGATATAAATAGCGTTCAACAACTAAACTTGATTTTGATTCAAAACAAACAGCATATGTATAGATTGCGCGATCATGATACTACATAGTACAGACAGCAAAGCAAAAACTAAGAAAACAACAGCACTCCAGTACAACCATCAGAAGAGAAAACGAGAAAAATAATAACCGAGTCATCTCCAAGTCATCTCCAAACATAAATCAGGAGTCTCCATACATGGTTCTGAAAACGATGGAATCTGCATTAGGAAGCCCGGAAGGAGGTCCGCCAGTTTGCACTATCAAGTCCTCTAGCATCTTTGCGAGACGAAAAGCCAGAGGTATGCGCTGCCCAAATTTGCAGATAGCAGACCTGAACGAAGGAGTAATTTATCACCATAAGTCAGGCGCGAGAAGAAAAACAACGAACTGGAGGAAATCAAGTTCCCCTCGAAGTGTGGATATCTGATCAGGGCTGTTCGCTTCGATGGCCGCTTGGAGGAATCGTACGAGAACCCGACCTCCATTAAACCAGCAGAACTGAAAAGGTGCATCAAACTCGAGATCCACTCAAGTGAGAAATGAGATTGGGAACATACTGAGCAGAAGGAATCCAGAAGAGAGATATCGAAACTTGTCGACCACACGGCATATATAAGATCCAGGATTCCTCTCGCGGAAGTCAGGATCTTGAGAGCAGAGATGCATCCTGATTGTCTGACATCGGCATGAGGATCATGCAGGACAATGTTGGCTCTGGGAGAGACCATGGTCAACGTCATTCCACCTGGAGACGACAATCAAGCTTACACATGGGCCATCAAGTGAGCTGTGTACAAGTGATTATCCACCACATTGTTGTTGATGGGATCCCGCAGGTGGGCTGGGAAAGAGGAGACGAACGAAGAGACAATATGATCCAGCTCGATGAAAGCTGGTGCTCCCCTAGGGTCGACGGGTTCTGCTGGGTTGGGGAATGTGTTGTACGGAAGAAGGACCGCCTCGTCCCCAGAGAAGTGCCTTGCCCTGAAGCGCAAGTTGAATGACTTTACCTGGGCTACATGGAACATCAGCTTGTGAAAGCAAACATGGGGTGGCAGCTTACAGATCAGAAGGGTAGCCTTGATATACATGATGAAGGAATCGGTCTGCTTCTCAGGATGAGTGAGAAGAAGGTCTCTGGTATGAGCCCACTGTCGTTCGTGAGGTGTCACAAGTATCTATGTTATGCATACTTAGTTGAGCTGCGGATCACTGCTGTGGAAAGAAAGAACTCACGCCTTGCTCAAACTGATCACCTCGTACAGGGAGAAGCTGAGATATGTCTTGGTCGTCGAGACTGAGGGCCCACCCGTTACTACACCCATGCTGGCGCTCCGTAGCATAAGCTAACCAAAACGCATTCCGTCTTGTTTCATCCTCGATGACAGTTCGAGCAGGCGGCAGAATGGACACTGGCCTCAGAGATTTCGTTATGGAGTGGAATGGAGGGCAGACATTGAGGCCAAGGGGTATTGAGATGCGCAAGGAGTGTGCAGCATTCACGAAGACCTATAGTTGCGACGTGAGAACAGCGGGATGATTAAGAGCAAATGTACCCACTTCAACCCATCTATTATATAGGCACCAGTATATATTTGAGCACACCGATATTTATCAAGAAGACACCAAGACGAACCTTGAGTGAGAACAATAGAACCACGACAAGATTATGTTGGCTGCAATAGTCTGCAATCAGTGGGGCATGAAACCAATACTAGATGTGACATGCCTTGCAAAACTTGGAAGAGATCCTGTCCCAGGTACTCAAGTTGGTCGCCTGTCTCTTTGCAATACTTGGCCTGTTGCTCGGCAAATGAATCAGGTCGGTCTTCCTTCATACGATGTCTCTGATTGAATATTTCATCTTTGAAAGTTTTGATGGGATGTCAGCTGGACCACAGCTCAGAACGATAGAAACGGACCTGGATCAACTTTGGCGAAATCAGGAAACGGAGGGGATGTGACTGCAGCAGTGTAGAGACTAGCTACAGCACATATTGCATGGAGTATGGGCGGTGCAGGAAATTTGGGATGACTGGGAGGAAGTAACAGAGAGGTCATGAAGCTAGTCCTGTGCAACAGTCGGTTCGCATGTGGGTGGAACACAAAAAAGACATCAACTCTGTGAAAAAGGTTACTTCCTGTAGTCTCTCTTGAAATCACGAATGCCTCACAGATGTTTAAGTAACTCGGCATTGGGAAGGTTCGGAGGCCAATGAGGCCAGATCATATCTAGACCAAAGGGAGCCATGGCTCCCATTGCTGGGGCATTGATAGTGGTGGCCACAAAACCATCATGGGCGGGAGGATCTAGATCCTTATCGACAGAAGCGATACCCGAACCGCTGAAATTTGCTCCCATGAAGCTTTCATGGGGGAGGTCGACGTGTTTGCCATTCATGGAAAGCATTCCATTTTGAGAGGCGTGAAGGCCAGCGTTTGGGCTATTGGAAGTATTTCTGGAGCTGATGGTGAAAGAGGGCGAGAAATGGCTTGAAGATGTCAGCGTCGGACTGTCGGAACTGTCTGTATCTGCATTGACGTCCTTGTGAAGAATGTCAACGGGGCTGTTCCCTGTCTGCTTTTCCTTCTGGTGCAACATTGCCTCCAGTTCGTCTACAACGGGCACGGGCGGTCAACGTGGCAAACAGTCTGCGACATAGGAACAACATACTGATTCGACTCTCGAGCTTTTCATATCGATTCTTGGGCCCATCGTTCGGTGATGTGCTGCTGTCAATAACTAGCAAGAACGTGAGCGAGCTATGCCAACTAGTATAGGTCGTATTATGCACCATCGTCGAAAGTGCAGTCAGGAGCGGGAGGCAGTTGAGCGCCGGGCGGTGCATGGTTGACAGCATGGGCATGAGATCGGACGCATGTAGAACACGGTCGCTTCGCATCACTATAAGACATGAATGCCGGGTCATTCGCAAGATAATATATAGCACACCATTTCTGCAAGTACATTACTTAGTTGAAGGAGGCCACACAAGTTAACTTTAGGCTTACCAGTTTCCGCCTGCGACACTTCAAAGAGACTTAGCAGACAGACTGACCCAGAGCTAAGCAATGGGCGTACCTGGTGACATGCCTGGTAGACGTCGTCAGCGACAAGCAAGAAGGTATGCTATAGTATACGCACTTGATTTCGCTTCAGAACATTGGGATGAACACCATTGATTGCAATAGACTTTGTGCCATGATTCGAGGTATTGGCGACCTTAGGCATTTTCCAGAGAGAGCGGCACTTCGATCGAGAAGGCGGCGGGAGGAGAGTGAGTAAGCCGATCACATTCGCACGTGTACACTCGGCCATCGGCCTCTCTTCCAAGCATAACCAAACCAAAGTCAGATTGTCGACATGTCGATATAATGTGTAGTGTACATAAATGTCAGAGATCCTAATAGTGAAATAAACATAACAGTCAACTAAGACGAGAGCTTGCCAGTACTTCCAAGAGACGCTGTAATATTGCCTACACCCACATTCGACACTTTATTGGCGATCGCTGTGGCTGCAGACTTCCATATCTCCTGGAACGTCTCATCTGTCAATGATGAATCTTGAGCGACCAACGCAGAGGTGACGCTGTCCGCCCATATTACAGGATGTCCCATCCCTGTAATTGCCCAGCTACGAAGAGCGTCGCCTGCGGAAGAGCCGAATAAAAGTGAGCCGGAGGGCGTTGCGAAGGACGACAACACAGTGGATATATCGGAAGGTAGAACGGAACCGAAAATCGCCACCTCCAGGGCGGGAATGGAAGCTAAGGACGTCGCTAGAATCGAGGTATTAGCGGGCGGACCCGCTTTGGAGGACAATACATAAGACACGAGAGCCATAGCGACATTGACGTCGGTGATTGACATTAGATATTCCAAGACGACGTGGTTGAGATGATTAAGAGTGCCATATTGGCGGGGCCCAGCCTGGGTCAGTACAATGGTTGACGTATTTGAGACGCCTGGAAATGCGCTAAGGGCCTCTCCATTGCGAATTACCGCGCGTGGACTGACTTCTCGATTGAGGGTGACGGCTTGCGTAGCGACGCCGGTCCTCGAGTCGATGAATGGCAAACGAAGGCGGAGAACATCTAGAACACCATACATGGGACGATCAGGGTAACACGAAGTCGAAAATTGTGTCGCGGTGGTTACGGGTGACAGTCCAAACATTGCTGTTTCCGTGTCATCTAATTGTTGGAGCTGCGTGGCGTTCAGGTTAGGATAGCAAGCTGGCGGTGGCGGAAAGGGATCAGATGGGGTATTCCACAGTGCCCTGAGAGCCTGGGACTGGGTGTTAGAAGATGCAGCGTCAAATGGGATGAGAAGGGGGGAGGAGCTGATGGCGGACAAGAAGACAGATAAATCAGAAGGGCGCTGCTGCAGAACGTTACTCCAGTAGGATGAGAGTGCTCCTTGACGTTGCGTGGATGAGGCTGGAGTGGAAGTAAAAGTGAGCCTCAGAGATAGGGAGCGAAAGGAAAAAGAAACATACCAAGGGCATAGCTATACATACGGTCTAGAGCATTTCGGGCAGTATCCCCAACCCGCGAAATCTGCGCATTCGTGGGCTGGCCATTGCTGACAAACGCTACACTGGGTTGCGTGATTGTCTGAGCAGCGAAGTCGAAATTGAACCCAGAAGCAGAGGTAGAAAACGAGGCTGGTGGATTGCTGACCGGCCCATCCACATCTCCTAGCGTCGACCAAGGCGCACTGACAACAAAACTGCGCAATGCTGCCGTCGCAGTCACGTCCTGGGATTGAACGACATTCCAAAGCAAGGCCGACTGTGCCCATTGAGTTCGATTTGGAGAGTTCACAGACGATATGCCTGATGCTACATCGACCAAACCGGACTGCGAAGCACAGGTACTCCCTGCCGGAGAGCCTTGAGCATACCATATGGAGTTGTAGACGGAGTTGGCTGTGTAATTAGTATCGAATAACTGATTCATGGTGGGGGTGAGATCGACGAGGTTTTGCGCAAGACTGTCGCATCGACCTGAGACAGATGAGGTGCAGACACAGGTAGCATCTATACATATTGTCAGCACGTCATTCTGGCTGACTTGTAATATAAACTTACTAAGATTACAAGCAGAACCTGTGAGACCAGCAGAACAGGCGGGCGTCGCCGCCGGCGACTTTCGACTCAGTGCCACGCCAACCCCAGCACCGACAGCGGCCAAGGCTATGATAATGAAGACACAGATCATGATGACGAGGCGTCTTTTCTTGGGTGACCAAGCATCCCTGGCTTTCGTCGGAGTGGTAGGTTCAGGTTCTCCTCCCCAAGCGTGAGGGGTCATCAGCCCACGCTGTTGTCTGCGGGATGTCAACGCTGAATCATCCTCTTTGACCTCTGTGCCCCATGCAGATGTAGCCCCCTCGTCATGGACATCCTTGCCTTGATAATATGAGTTGAGGCTCCGATGTGGATGATAGCCTTTCTCAAGTAACCCGCCCAGAGTCCCTGCGCGGGCTATCAGATCAGGGAGCGGAACAGATGCCTCTCCCCGCCGATGTTCCGCTTCAGCAGCTATCGGTATGTGAGGGATCACAGGCACAGGCGGTAGCGGCTTTCTCCGTCTAGACATCGCGCGAACTATCGCTCTGCGGGTTGATGATATCTTGGATATGAACGAGGGAGCGTAACTCTTCGTTGAATGAACGGATTGGCGGTTCTCTGTGTGCCGGGGAACCTCCTGAACAAGACGTGATGTAGTTTCGGCAATTGACGGCTGAGCCATGCTGGACTGGACTACTGAATATGCTGGGTCATAGTCTGAGAACGAATTCTTGTGGCCATTAGCTTCATATTCCGGAGGTCCGCTGGCATAAGAGTAACCTCTCGTGCTAGTAGGATCTTGCTTGGAATAGCCGGAGACAGCACGCAATGTTGTTGCTGGTGCAACACCGACAGCAGATGCACGATGCTGTCCTGAGAGATTGTTTCGACTGGCAGTTCTGACAACACTGGGTTGCAAGTTCTCGTGATTGGAGTAGAGGGTGTCATCATCTGAAGTTTGACCGGATGATTCAGGTATCACGTAGAAAGAACTGGGAGGAGGTCGTGCACCCTGCGGACGCTGATACACGTTCCGAAGAGCCGTGGTCGGTGGGGTAGGTGGGAGAGGAGGCCGTTCACGAGCCACTGGTGGATAAGTCATCTCCGACATACCACTGAATGCATCGCTGGCGAAGGATTGACGCTTTTCATTGCTAGGACCGCTGCCACTGTTTTCTCGTAGTAGTCCCGTGATGAACGATGTGGAGAGGAGCCTATCCTCAGTAGCATCTACGTCAATGCTAGACGCACCCTCGTGCCAGTCATGTGGTGAGAAGGTACGAGAGTACGGAGAAGGAGGTTCTGGCGAAGTTGCCTTCTTCCTGTTACTGTAGCCTATGACAGTACCAGTACTTCTTGAATAGCCTGAGCGAGACGAATCAGATGCATTTGAAGGCCCGGGTCTGGACGTGTGATCTGAGTATGCCGAGCTCGCAGGCTCTTCCGCTCTGCGAAGAGGTACAAGGGGGGTAGTAAAGGGGGGAGCGCCGTGGGTGTGTAGGGGCGATGGTGGGTTGAATTCCGATTGGGTTGGGGTCGTCGGAAAGGAGGACGGGGGTTGGGGGAATTGAGAGAAGCTGATTGAACTATCAGCAATCCCGGAGACACGGGAGTCGAATGAGGAGGTGTATCCGTGTCCCTGCTGTCGCGAAGGACTCGATTCCCTGTGCCATGGCTGGCTCATCCCTGCAGTATGAGTCGACAGTCAGTCTCTAAAACTATCAGAGGGAAAGGCATCTATCAAGCGTACAGGATATCTTCGATGGTAACCACAAGGCACCGTGATGCTGCCAAAAATGCCCCTAACCGTGCAGGACCCCTCCTCCCGGTCAGATTGTGGTCAATGCCAGGCAGTAATTGCGAAGTCCAACGAACGAAGAGAGATATCTGATAGAGAATGTGGAGAATAAAAGAATGTGTGAATTACAGTAAAAAGAAGAAGGTCCTGTAACCGATGTCAGTGCATGCGGGCGACTGGCCAAATGGCCAATTTTAGTGGTTCCTGGGAGCCTGATCATCAGTCCTTTGTGTTCCAGGAAAGAAAAGTCTGATCTGATATTCGGTCAAGCTCCGCACGCCGCACTCTGTTCCTATTTTACTCAGGCTCTAGACTCTACAAGCTCGAGGTCTTCAAACAAATTATGTATAGGTGAGGCACCTGAACGAACAGTTCGACGGGGGAGAGGTTGGAACAAATGTTTAATCAAGTAGAACAAAACAACAAGGATCCCTTTAGCATCCGTCTGTATCAGTGTAGAAATCGAAAATGAGCATACGGGTCATGAAACTGAATAGAAAAACATAAATGGCGTGATATAGTATGGTCACTATCTCCTTCTCTCCGAGACCAGTGCTGGCAGTCTTCATGCAACGATACAACTCGGTCCCTTCTTTTTCTTATCGCCCCGGGCTGGAGGGTATACTGGGGGTACGTGAGCGGGCATCCATCTTTGACTATGAATGCAACTCACAAACTGCCCGGATGGCCTCGTCGAAAACAGTCTTGAGACCTTTCTGCGTCAGGGCAGAACACTCCAGGTACTTCACGGCTCCAATGTCTTTGGACATGGCTACGCCTTGCGAGTACTGGATGGGGGCCATGCGCCTGTGGGACTATTAGAGATGCCAAAAGCGCAGCATTTGGAACCTACCGATCCCGCAGTTTCTCGATCGTCGCCTGGTCCTCACGTAGATCGAGCTTCGTACCAACCAGCACGACGGCGGTCGAGGGGGCATGATGGGTGATCTCGGGGTACCACTGAACGATGTTAAGATCATAACGTTGCAACATCACTCAGATTGACTCACTTTGGTCCGTACGTTCTCGTAGCTGGGCGGGCTGACGAGCGAGAAACAGATGAGGAAGACATCCGTTTGGGGGTATGAGAGCGGGCGGAGACGATCATAATCCTCTTGCCCAGCGGTATCCCACAATCCTAGGGAGATTGTCTTGCCGTCGACCATAACGTTCGCGGCGTAGTTATCGAATACTGTTCAAACTTCGTTCCAACATGCCGCCACACATCATAATGAGATATAGACGAACCAGTAGGGATATACTCTCCCTAGTAATCGTCAGCAAATACTTGGCACGTAACCACGAGGGGGCTTACTGGGAAGGCATTGGTCGTATAGGAAATCAGGAGGCATGTCTGATATGAAAGTATTGGATGAGACAAGCACTTCAAAGGGCACTGAGGGCTTTCGGGTAACGGACCTTTCCGACAGCACCATCTCCTACAACAACACCTGCGATACAATGTCAGACGAGGACCCATTGATATGAAAGAACAATACAAACACTTAATCGCCTGCATTGCTATCTGCGGAGACTTGAACTGGACTGGATCGTGTTGATGTGTATATCTACAGACTTGTTCTGTACAGATTATCCGTTGGGAAGATGTATGTTCCCTAGAGACTGAGATCGAGATGGAACGTATGTGATGCCTGAGTGCGGGGGGAGAAGGCGGTCAGAAAGACAACCTCTAGAAAGTGATTCGAGCAGTATAGGACCTTGGGAAAGCCGTGAAAGGAGCTGGAGAATAGGTGAATCCAGTTGAAGGACGCAGTTGTTGTGGAACGGGTTCGAGTTGGCAATTGATGCAATAGACGGTTCTTCTTGTTGATCACGTAAGCTGAGCCTTCTCGCTTATCTTCTGACAGCACCGCATAGCTCTCTAGATCTCAAAGTTACATACGTGATATTCGAAACAACTACACCATGTTTATACAACGACAAGGATCAAGACTATCAAAGGAACCAAACAGAATAAATAGGAGGGAAACGGATAGAAGGTGAAAGCTAGTAGTGACTAGTAATAGGATTTCGAACACACAAGAATTCTGGAAGATGATATCGTAGAGGCAAAGGAACCGGAAAGTCAATAACGGGACAGCATAGCGAGGCAGAGCATAGCGAGGATAGCACAGGATCAGATATTAGAGGATTGATAGACGGACGAATGTGTGACGAGGGAGGTTCTCCTCCTTTTGTGAGGTGGAGTCGCCTGAAGCGGAGCATCAACAGGCGGCTCACTGCGTAGTGCGCCTGCGATCTCTGCTTCTTCCAATTCATCCTCTCCCAGGGATAGATAGGTTTCATCAAACGGAATTCCCTCATCATCATCATCACCCAAGGTGAAAGGTTTGAGGAGGCCGATGCCCAACCCGACGCCAGTGGGTAGCGGACCGCTTCGAAGCACTGGGCTCTCGGGGTCAGTATGACTGATGGACAGATGGGCGGACTCGTGTGCCCCTTCACCGTCGACGTTGACGGGTTTCAGGTGTTCGTATATGGCAGTAAAAGGGTCTGACAGCAGGCCCACGTTGCCTAGGGGCGAAGTTGTAGCTGACACCAGTGCCTCCTCTGAAAACCAATCTTCAGAGGACACCGAAAGCATCTTTCGGTGCCCGCGCGGTCCTTTCCCGACCGAATGATCGGGTCCTAGGAAGCGCCCCCCGGAAAACAATAACTGGGGGCTGGGCCTCGGTAATCTCGTTAGACTGCTAGGTGTTGCCAGTTCACGAATCAAGGAGGTCATAGGACTGGCATCGATTCCTTTGTTCTGGGGAGCCGGACTTCCACATGTGCTGGGGCTACTGAAACCGCCCAAGAGCATGCCCAAGGATAAATTTCGACGCAGCGAAAATGGATGCGTTGGACTTGGGAAAAGCCACGGTTGATCTGAGGGGAGGCGAGGTGGAGAGTGACGGAAGGAGGGCGTCGCACTTGGGTCATAGGGCGACTGTGGAATGATTGGAAGAGTAAGAGGAGATGTTGTGTCAGCGTCGTCAGAGCTGGAGGCTGGATCGGAAGAAAAGAACCCTTTAGGGGTACGAGGAGGGGTAGGCGGTGCCACCGTCGCGTCAGCAGGATAGGTCTCGTCATCAGACATCACTGAGAATTCTCCTTGTGGGATGCGAGGTGCGGCTGGGGCGGATTCATCGGCGCCACGAGTACGACGACGACGCGATTCATCTGAGGACAGCATAGTGCGAAATCTGGACTTGTGGGACACGCCACGGGAGTCTGTCTGAGGAGCAACGTCCATGCTAACCAGACTCTCATGGAAGTCCTCTCTAGGCCTGGCGGCGGGAATTCGATTTTCCTCTGTTCGAGCGGATGAGGTCAGTAACGGGCGTGTCGCCGACGCGAATTCTAGCGGCTCACTTGCTGTGCCGCGACCCCGAGGACGCTCGGCTGTGTCGCGTCGATTGGACATCGCAATCTTGTGCTTCTCAAAGACATGTCTGCGCCACATGCTCTTTGCATTGACACCAGCGTACGTCCGCCTGCAGAATGTGCATCTGAGCCTTGGCTCCTCTCCCTCTGGCCATCCCTCAGGTCCTCGGTCTTTGAGGTCCTTTTTCTTTGCAGGACACCAGCCTCGTGGCGGCTCCAGGTTAGGCGGGTAAGGGACCGCATCAGAGTTGGTGGAATCCAAGGCGATGTAGTCGTTAGGATCCAGAAACCACTCTGGGTTTTCTGCCATCAGCGCGTAGGTAAGACCCGAGGCGTGGAGATGGGCGTTGGGGAACGAATTGAAGGGTGGATGGACGAAAAGAACGCGCGGATCTTTAGGAGATGGATCCATCTCCGTGGGCGGGATTGCCAAGGACTCGATGCTACGTTGCTGATCGCGAAAACGCGGCGGTTGTCGAAGGCGAGATTGACTTGTTGGCGCGTTGTTTGGAGTGTATGGCCGCGGCTTGAACGAGTCGGCAGCGGGGACGAAAAAGTCTTCTGTAGACGTGAAATGACGCTTGAGCGGCCTTGATGCTGGGGTCACAGTACAGGTACCGGGGAACGAAAGAGAAGGGGCGAGTGGGGGGCGCGCTTCCGCCATGATGTGGCAGAACTTGATTGTGACTAGATCGAGGGTGAGCAGAGCACGACGAGCAGAAGAGAAAGGCAAATACCAATGATAAAAGTAGATACTGGACGGTGGATAGAACTGAAAAGGGACGAGACGGCGGGGGGGATATCCAAGAGATGGGAGAAAAAAGACAAGGGCAGTGCCACGCAGCTCGCTTGTTGACTGTCTGAGTTTCGGAGTTTACACGCTCAGGCTAATCAACGCGACGGGCACGTGACCCTGTCGCATCAATGTATTCGGTCTATCTCTACACGTGTCTGACTCTATGTATGTTATCTACAGAGCCAGGGCAAGGTATCTACGAGCCTGTCAATGTCTGTCTGTAACGAGCTGGGAAAGTCTTGTCTTACCCGGATATCAGAACAAGGCCGCCTAGAGGTGTAACGGGTCCAAGAGGCTTCAGATCCTTGTTGAGGACCAATGCCATAATCGACCCCGAGAACATCAGAGTTCCAGCCGCGATGGCGGGGCCTGCGAATCTATGGAACGCGAATCGAGGGTGCAGAGATACGAGCATAAGTCCCAGCCCGTTGGCGATCTGAGGTCCGGTCACTAAGGTGAATAGGCGAAAGAAATGGGTGAATGTACAGCATAGTGAGCCGCCGTCTCCCAGGCATGTATGCTCTTCGAGGTTATATCCTGTCTCTTCTGGAGACCATGGGCTACCAGGAGCAGTGATGAACGAACAGCAAATTCGAGTAATTCTCGAGCAACATACCACCAAATGCCCCGGTGATTATGCCAAGGGTCGCTTGTTCACGTTATTAACAGAGGTAGGACAGCACGAAGGTACGTACTGATGGCTACACCCGTGCGCCACAGAAGACCAGGACCCGGGAAGGCAGCAACAGCACGAGGAATGAGGGGAGTTGCAGAGTTCATGGTTGAAGTTCAAATGTTGAATTCACTCGCACATGTCTCCACATGTCGGATTGATGCGGACGGAGACGGAAGACTTAGACTGTCTTGCCAAACAACGCCAAGCTCCTCCTGAGCTCCTCCAAATTATTTGCTGCACGTGACTCTTTTCACTTTCTCGACTTCCTCACCTCCAGGTTGCCGCCCAGGTGCTACTGATCCTTCTCGATGGGAAAGTCACAGAAAAAGACAGGCAAAGGCCGTATCGACAAATACTACAAGCTCGCAAAGTGCGCATCTTTTAACATCTCTTATGATCACTTCTGACCCCGTTCTCCAGAGAGCAAGGATACCGAGCTCGTTCAGCCTTCAAACTCATCCAGCTTAACAAGAAATTTTCCTTCTTGGAGTCCGCAAGATGTTGTATCGATCTGTGTGCTGCGCCTGGAGGTTGGCTCCAGGTGGCAAGCAAGTACATGCCTGCAAACAGCGTGATCGTAGGCAAGTGTTCTTGATAAAATTATGATCCAAGTTCCCTTCCTAATAGTCCTTGCAGGTGTTGATCTCGTACCAATCAAGTCAATTCCCCGAGTCGTCACATTTGCTTCAGACATCACCACACCGCAGTGTCGCAATCTCATCCGCGGAGAGATAAAGGACTGGAAAGCGGACGTCGTTCTCCACGATGGTGCCCCTAATGTCGGAACCGCCTGGATTCAGGATGCATACAGTCAATCAGAGCTGGTGCTGATGAGTCTGAAACTTGCAGTCGAATTCCTGGTCAAAGGCGGTACATTCGTGACGAAGGTTTTCCGTAGTGCCGACTACAACAATTTGATCTGGGTGTTCAACCAGCTGTTTGGAAAGGTTGAGGCTACAAAACCACCTTCTTCTCGGTGCGTTGTTGTTTGTTTTACTTCTTACGTCGTCCTAACCAAAACGTAGAAATGTCTCCGCCGAAATCTTCGTCGTGTGTCGAGATTTCCTTGCACCGAAGCACATCGACCCAAAATTCCTCGACCCAAGACATGTCTTCAAAGATCTTGCTGCCTCTGTCGATGCTACAGGAAAGAGTGCGGCCAACAACGCACAGGCGAATGTCTTCCAACCTGAGAAGAGAAGGCGCAAGCGTGATGGTTATGCCGATGGCGACTACACTCTGCACAGCACAACCCCAGTTGCAGACTTCGTCAAAGGAGCAGACCCTATTACAGTCCTAGGTGCGACAAACAGGCTTTCATTTGACACGGAGGAAGAAAAAGAGTGGGTATATTTAGTTGCTCGTTAGCTTCCTTTGTTAAATTCTCATCCTGCAGGTGGTTGACCCTCGACCTAACCTCGGCCGACGTCAAGGCCAACTGTGATGATCTAAAAGTACTGGGTAAGGGCGACTTCAAATCACTGATAAAGTGGAGGTTAGCCCTTCGCGAACATGTAAGTCCTATCATTTCCATCTTCTCTCCGTGACTAATGCATAGCAAACCTAGTTGGGCATCGACAACAAAACAAAAGACACGGAGGACGTGACAGAAACTGTAGAAATTACAGAGGACATCGACGAGGAACAGCAGATTCAGGAAGAGGTATGCACTCCACGTCCATAGCTACCATCTATGAACACTCGCTGACTCCTTATGCAGCTCGAACGTTTGAACGCGGAGCAGGCTGCACGAACGAAACGAGAACGCCGACGCGCTAATGAAATCAAGACACGAACCATCCAGCGCATGCAGCTGCAAATGACCGCCCCTCTGGACATCGGTCTAGAGCAGGCTGATGCCTCATTAGCCCTCGGTCAGGAGGACACCTTCGATCTCGGTGACGCGGAAGTCGGGCTACGGAAACGTGGTGGCCAGCGGTTGACACGTTCCGGCGCAGACATGGATAGCGACAACGAGGACGATGAAGAGGAAGATGGCGACGAAGACGAGGATTTGGACGACGACGAGGATGGCGAGAAGACTCTGGGGATATTGGAGGATGAACTGGATGGTCTCTATGAAAATTACCAGGATCGCCTGCGGGACAGGGATGCGAAGTTCAGAGTGAAGGAGGCGAGGCTGAAGAATGCGGAGCGGGAGGAATGGGGTGGTGTAAAAGAAGATGGCAGTGACATGGATAGTGATGATGAGGAGGGCGGGTACGAGAAGATGGAGGAGGCGAAGGGCGAGAGTGGTGATTCATCCTCGGACGACAGTGACGAAGAGGAAGATGAACAGCCTTCGACGAGTAAGAAGCGGTCTCGCAAACCGGAAGCTCCAGTTGATCCAAAGCGACGTCGGCTTTTGACAAAGCTCGACAACCTAGACGCGAAGCCTTCCACTAGCCAGGCATCGAAGGTGTGGTTCAGTCAAGACATATTCGCAGGTATGGGCAACATAGATGATATCAGCGAGGATGAGCAGCCGGATGAGGAGGCCGACGAGATGGAGGTCGACGAGGAGGAGGCGGAGGCGGATGAAGCAAAGTGGGAAGATGCCGTGAGTCTCCCTCCAGGCTATAAGGCATATAAAAATTAATCCTTTCTCAGGCATCTGACGACGATGACGACTTTGAAATTGTTCCTGCAGATCCAGACGACGACGTTGACATGTGGGACGTTGAGGATGACAACATGGATGAAGCCAAGGCGGCGAAAATAAAGGGTACAAATTACTTAAAGGCGCTTCATCAATTTACTTACACGCACTGTAGCTCTTGGCCTTTACACACCAGAGGCTGTTACCCTCGCTCAACAGCTGGTCAATCGGGAAAAGACAAAAACCGAACTCATCAACGATGGCTTCCATCGCTATTCGCTGAACGACAAAGACGGCCTCCCGCCCTGGTTCCTCAATGACGAGCAGAAGCACTACAAACGGAACATTCCTATCACAAAAGAGGCTGTCGACGCCCTTCGAGCGAGACAACGGGACTTGGATGCTCGGCCAATCAAGAAGATTGCCGAAGCCAAGGCTCGTAAGAAGTACAAGGCCGCACAAAGACTTGACAAGGCGATGAAGAAGGCGGAGGGTGTCAACGCGACTTCTGACATGTCCGAGAAGGAGAAAGCGCAACAGATAGAGAAGCTGATGCGTAAGGGTGCCTCCTCCGGACAGAAAGCCAAGAAGGATATCAAAGTCGTCGTTGCCAAGGGAGCCCACAAGGGTATCAAAGGGAGACCTAAGGGCGTCAAGGGACGCTACTCTATGGTTGACTCCAGGATGAAGAAAGAGGTGTGTATGCTGTTGATCCCTTTTATCTTATTGTTACTGAACTTTTGAACCAGTTGAGAGCGAAGAAGCGTATAGAGAAGGCGGGCAAGAAGCGCAAACGCTCATAGACGTTTGCACATTCCAATGCTATATTACTATTAGTTCTACGCTAAGATTTGCGGAGTCAATCACTATATATCATCATCTAGTCCTAGGGCTTGTGGGGGAAGAGTTTCCTTCGCTGAACGAGAGCTCTGAGTGGAAAGAGTATCACAACTCTTCAGAAAGCGCGTCCATGCGTCATCCGATGTGATGTCGTCGCAAGTCACCTGCAAATATCGTTTTCAATTTCTGCAGAGACGCAAAAAAGAAAACCGATCGACGTACGCGACACACTGTGGACTTCTGATTCCCTTCAAGGTCAAGTATGCTCTCACTGACGGATTCAACGGGAACACTGGAGCCTGAGGGAACGACAGAGTCGATATTTTGGCGCACGCTCGAGCTGGAGTACAGTACATAGTCTGTGTTGTCCAACTTGATGATTAGCGGGGTATCTGGCTGCGCGGCATCGGACTCGGTGTATTGCAGACTGTGATGCAAAATACTCTTTAAGTATTTGTCGAAACGGGAAAAAACGAGTAACGCACAAGGAGGCTAGGTCAGTGGTGTATGTTTGAAGCTCAGGAGGCCATTGGTCCATAGGCATGGCTGTTAGGTCAGAAACAGAAAACTGGATATCCATTGGGCTAGAGACGCGAGTCAGTCAGATTTCGATGGAGCGTCCATTTGTTCGTGTACTAACCGTTCAGGTAGCATGAGGTCTAACGTTGATTCAGTCCCCACCCAGCACTTGTGTGCGAGTGGTGTGTCCACGGGTGGTGCTTCGGTTTCTGCGTGATCGAGGGAATCGGCCACCTCGGCTTTCCCCGTCGATGATGAGGAAAGTACCATTTCAAACTTGATGATCCTGGTTGGGCGTAGATATCCCGAAGCTTTCTGAGAGGTGTCTTCGATATTCCGGGGCATAGCGTGATATAGAAGTCGATGTAAGATTTGTTGCTTTTTGGGGGCAGAGTTGAGGAGTACAATCGGCAAACTTCGTATAGGTGGTTTAGTTGTCTTGCACCGATCGCCTAACCTTGGACTAACCTTGGAGAAAACAGAGACTGGACGGAATGATCACGCATCCACTTCATAACCTGGGGTAAAGGCCAATTTCCTCTGAGTGGAGGAAGAATAGTAGACTGTTCAGCAGGAGGCGAAACCACCAGGATGTGTCCAAATCTGGAATGATCAGGTTAGGTGGAAAGCATATAGAGGAAAAGAACACTCACGATGCCGTGACGGCAGGAGCTTGACTTGCGGTGCCTTGCGGGAAAGCGTCGAGCAATATTTTCCTCGTGTCACAGGGCAATCTATACGGACATTCAGAGACCGCGCGCTATCCCACGACAACTTAAACTTACTCGTCCATGCTCAGAGTGCGACCTCTAGCCTGTGCAAGACCACCTGTCTTCTGCACATCCTCGCTCCCACTTACTCCCAGCCATTCACCTACTCGCCGAACTCTGAATACCCCGCCGGAGTTCAACGTCCAAGGCAGAGACCGCGGTGTCATGAAAGGATACAACGCATAACTCCGTGGGAACATGGTAAGCGGTACTGGAGTGGGACTCGCCATCTCGGGAGGTGTGTGAGCCAATATTGAATTTGGTGAAGGCTCCTCTAGTCCCTGCTAAGCACTTCAGTGGTACGACTAGTCGAAGATAGATACATAACGTACCTCGCAGGAGGCTCGCGTGGCCAATCGTTTTGCAATGAAGGCTGCCCGAGGCTCGCCCCGTTTGTAAGAGATACGAATCTTGCCACAGGTGTTAACACTTTGTCCAGCAGTTGTGTTCAATACCAGAAGGACTCACCAGCCCTTGACCTAAGTCTTGTGTGAAAGCACCTGCTAAGCGTGATATGCGCTGGACAAGGTCGGCCCTGATGGGTCTCTTTGTGGGCAACTCCAAGGTTTCTTCCGTGATGTCCTGTGCCAGACAAAGTAAGTGGAAGAAATAGCGGTAGAACGCGAAAGTTACATACCGCTTTGACAGCAGCTATATGTGCATCCAGTAAATCCAATGACCCACGCAGCCCTTCCACTTTCAAGCCCATGGGGTAAGCTGAGAAGGTTATATGAACATTATATTTCATGGAGAGCGCCAGAAGGTCGGATCCGTCTGAAATTCTTCAATTGAGCGCTGCAGCTGGTTACTTCCAGTATCCCCCATACCTTTGCCGAGAATTAGAAAAGACTGTCGCACATCCAGAGGGAATGCTGAGACAGATGGTGAGCAAAGGAAATATAGGTCCTTGGTACAAATTGATACGACGTACTCTTGAAGGATACCTCAGTCCAATCTCGCTGCTGCTTCTGGATCTTCGGAAGGGAGGGCCAATTCCACTGTCGCTCCATTATTGTAGCAGCGAATATCCATTTTGTTCTCTGCTTAGGCATATCCAGATGGTACATTTTCGTAAATCTTTGCAGCTGATCCTTGCTAAATGATCGGACTAGAGTGTCGAGGAGAGCATTGTAATCGGACTCGTATTGCCTCGATCCTGGGGTGCCATGACCACGGGGTTGGCAGCGTTCAATATCTGCTAGAGTGACAGTACGTTTCGTCGCAGTAACATAGTCCAGATACTCCTGCACTTTGGTGGTCTCTAGAAGGTTTTTCTTGGCTGCCTGTTTTGATCTTTTTTTGGGGGGAGTATCCGTGGAAGCAGATCCACTGGCATCGTCTGTCGGAGGACGCCAGCCCCTGCGCTTTTTAGGCTTCACTTCTGCTGCATTCACTGGTGCTGCACCCTGTGTCCCAGACGATGGACTTGGTGCGAATGCGGCTGCCGTTGACGCGTAACGAGCGTAATGAGAATGAATGCAAGAACGGCAGAATGGACGGCTGAGAATGGGCAGTAAGAGACGCGCAGACATTGGTCTCCGTCCAAGTTCTCAAAAATCTCGCAAGGCTCCTAAGGGCTCCTTATGGAAATTTGACAACACGTGGTAAATTTTTGACCCTCCCACCTGTGCTTCCCGACTGAGACAGTATCCACGACAAAATGCCTGGTACTACTCGCGATTCCGCAGATGACATCGATTATTCAGACATTGAAGCAAAGTTTGTATCTAATCCTCTGGTCGTGTTGTAGTTTGCTCAACGTTGGGCAGATATCAAGTGGAATATGACGATAGTTTTGACAACACTCTGGTCGTAGACGGCATACCCGTCATTGACAAATCCAAGCTCGACAAGCTGCTCACCAAGATATCGAAGGAGTTCTCCAGGAAGGGTGTGTCAATAAAGGCCGATGACATCTTCATGCCTTGGGATGATTCGACTGGAAAAAGCAAAGGGTGCGTCTATCTCTGCGTTGCAGCAAAGACAAGGTCTAAATTGCTATCAGGTTCATCTTCATCGAGTTTCGCAACATCGATGATGCAAACCTAGCTCTGGCCGCAATGCACAACCATCCTTTCGATGCTAGGCATACTTTCAAAGTCAGTCGCTTTGCCGACATCGAGCGATTTGCGGAATGGGACGAAAGCTATACTGAGCCGCCGGAGGAAGAATATCAATCTCGCGTATGTCTCCATCTCACCCCTCCCCCTTCATTTTCTCAAAATACATACATGTTTCCCAGGAACATCTTCGTGCTTGGCTCGCGGACCCGCAAAGCCGCGACCAATATGTGACGTACCGCGGCGAAGATGTCGAAATACACTGGCACGGAAAGTCGTCACAGTCGGAATTGGCACATAAACCCGTGGGTGTGATCTCTTGCTCTATCTCATGCGTCGTTTAATTTTGTCGTTGCAGGACTGGAAAGAATTCCTATACGTCGCCTGGTCTCCATTGGGCACATACATCGCCACACTTCATAGACAGGGTGTCCGCCTTTGGGGAGGGCCGTCTTGGAAACCTCAACAGCGTTTTGCGCACCCGTTCGTCAAGTTGATTGACTTCTCTCCCTGCGAACAGTACATCGTCACATGGTCCAACGAGACCATTGTGGTTCCTGAAGGAGCCCCACAGGGGCCTACATATTTCTCACCGGATGATGAAGGCAACAACATAGCCGTTTGGGACATCAAAACTGGTGCCCTTCTTCGCACATTCCCCACCAACGCAGATGAAAGCGAAGCCGACGGCACCAAAAAAGCAATGCAATGGCCGGCTCTAAAATGGAGCCCCGACGACAAGTTCGTTGCGCGCGTGACTCCTGGTACCATGATCAGCGTACACGAACTTCCCAGCATGTACTTGCACGGAAAGAAAAGCCTCAAGATAGACGGCGTCGTCGATTTCGAGTGGTGCCCGCAAGGCGACAAGGACATGGATGATGCTGAAACGGACGCTCAGGCGGCAGCCAACGGAACCGGAAAGGGCGCCAAGAAGGCTCGCGAGAACATGTTGGTGTATTGGACTCCCGAAGTGACCAATCAGCCTGCACGCGTAACTCTACTCAATTTCCCAAGCCGAACGATCTTACGGCAGAAGAATTTGTTTAATGTCACCGAGGTAAGTTGAAACAACTCCTTCGAAAATTAGGCATTTACTGACCGTGACTATAGTGCAAACTCTACTGGCAAAATCAAGGCGATTTCCTTTGCGTCAAAGTCGACCGTCATACCAAGACGAAGAAGTCTATCTTCTGTAACCTTGAAATCTTCCGGGTCCGTGAAAAGGATTATCCTGTCGAGGTTGTTGAGCTCAAAGGTATGTCTTGGATACTTTGCAAGCATAACGCTACTAATCATATTATTTGTGTATCAGACACGGTCACCGACTTTTCCTGGGAGCCCAAGGGAGAGCGTTTCGCTATTGTCTCATCCAATGACCCCAATCTTGGCAACCCGGGCCCTGGAATCACGATTAAGACTGATGTTAGCTTCTTCCAGCTGGACCATGTCAAAAATGACTTCAAACTTCTTCGTGAGCTGCGAACTTTTGTTTCAAACAGAGCCGGATTGATCTTAACGTGAACAGGTGCCTTGCCCAATCGCACGAGCAATGCGATTCGATGGTCTCCGCGTGGACGACATGTTGTTCTCGCGACCGTCGGATCCTCCTCGAAATCAGAGTTGGAGTTTTGGGATCTTGACTTCACCATCGAAGATCGAAGGGAAGGTCAAATATCCAAGGAGGAATGGGGAGGTTCCATTCAACTGCTCGGAACATCTGACCACTATGGGGTAACGGATGTCGAATGGGATCCCAGTGGTCGCTACTTAGCCACGAGTGCTAGCGCGTGGCAACACACAGTATGGTCACTCATCTGATCCTCTCCACATATACTGAAAGTGGTGTCTGTTTCAGCTCGAAAACGGTTTTGCAATCTGGGATTTCCGCGGGCAAGAACTAACGAAGCAGCTACAAGATCGGTTTAAGCAGTTCATCTGGCGACCCAGGCCGCGTACGTTACTTTCCAAGGAACAGCAGCGTCAAATTCGCAAGAACTTGCGTAAATACAGCCACAAGTTCGAGGAGGAAGATGCTGCCGATGACGCTGCTGACAGTGCAGAGCAGATCGCACATCGTAGACGTCTTGTGGACGAATGGAACACCTGGCGCCAGCGATGCAAGAAGGAGCTGGCCGAGGAGCGGGGTCAGACCTTCGGAAAGGACAAACACGCTGACGAGCAGAAGGAAGAGATTGAGGTGTGGATTGACGAAGTCATTGACCAAATCGAGGAAGTGGTCGTGGAGTAAGAGTACCCCTCTTCTCACCGAACGTGGCTGTATCAATGTTAAAATGTTTAACGGACCGCTTAGGAGCCTTAGCGTGGGTGCAGGTCGCGTTAAAATGCAAAGTAGTGGAACTACCTTTTACCATTGTATTGAACATACGTTTTTGAGCGATCTCGAGTCACTTTTACTCCGCGGGCGAAACATACGAGTCCGAAGGTGCCAAGGGATTACCAAATCAGGCCACATAGCCGAGTAATCCCGAATTGCCGATATCTTATCAGATAGCGCCATCTCTTCTACTCCCACTTTCTCCCTCCCATATAAATGTTCGCTCTCGAGCTGGAATCCCTCCTCTAGTTGCTGCCCTAGTTCCTGCTTTTATTCTTTCTGATCATTGAATATGCCGCCGATTGCCTTGTCTTCGTCGTCCACTTTATGGGCAACAGGTACATCTACTACTACTTCTCACGCGTGACTTGGTCAGGGTCTCAACTTCATTTCTGTATAGCTTCTAAGGACTGGGTCATTCAACCGAAACCAAAGCCTGGACGTAAACCAAAGAAAGACGTTGCGCCAGTAGTCACCAATGACGAAGATGTCAGTATCGTTGCTTCCGATCTTCTTTTCCATCGCTGATTGATGCTTCAATTCTAGGACAAGGGTCGTCGTGTGCAGAACAGGTTGGTAGCTCTTCAAATACAGTCCAATAAATTCTCACAAAGCTCCTCATTTAGAGCTGCTCAAAGGGCTTTCCGTGAACGGAAGCAATCCCAGCTCGCCGAACTCCAGGCTCGTGTCCAGTCATACGAGCAAGGCGAGATTGAGCGCAACGTTGCGCTTCAAAATGTAGCCAAACGTCTCAAGGACGAGAACGAAGCTCTTCGTCGTGAGAACGTCCTGCTCAAGGAGAAACTCTCCAAGATGGAAGATCCGCCCCCCCAGAGCGCGAAAAGGTGGAGGGATGACAGCCCTTCGTCTACATCTCAGTCAAACAGAAAACGGGCCAAAGTCAATGGCAATCAACCCGAGCCGGCTCCCATCACCCAAATATCCATTTCCCAAGCTCCTTCACCGCCGTCTATGATATCTTCTCCTGACTCCAGCGAAAGTTCGGGCTCCCCCTTCACCCCAATGCATTTGGACTCCCACCCCGACGTAGCACATCCTATGCTGTCGAATCTCCTTGACATGTCCAACGGTAAATCAAACTATCCACAGCCGCAGATATTCACAACATTCGACTGCGGATTCTGTAACGACAATACGCCGTGTGTCTGCCGGGAAGTTGTCTTGCAGCAGGCTGCAGACCAAATGGAAACAAGCCTTAAGCTCGAGTCTTACGACCACAATACTTCTGTGATCAACCTCGATGCAGATCCAGAGCCGTCCATTCTGGACAATTTACCAGCGTACCAGCCTGCCGTTCCCCTTCGCCGCAAAGGGACAGGCACTACCAATCCGAACTCTATCTTCCAGGTCATCCCTCTCTCTCAACCCCAAAATGACAGCCCAGCAAATTGTTCTGGTGACCCCAACAATTGCCTGGCCTGTGCAGATGACTCCTTCGGAAAGGCATTTTGCGCCGCTATCGGCAAATCCGTCGCTGCGTTGACATCCTGCGATGACTGTCCATGCACCCCAGAGGAACGTTGTACCCCTGAATCTTCCAGCGTTCGTCTTTCGAACCCTAGGTCGCTTCTACCAAACCCTCCTACGCAAATATCCATATCTTCATCCATGCCTTCTGACAGCGACACCATGCCAACAAATACCGCTTGGCAACAGCTTAAATCCCATCCGAATGTCTCATTTTCCGATTTGGACTTGCTCGCAGATGTGGTTGCGCGTCGGTCCAAGTGCACTGGCCCCCGGGTGGTAATATCTCCCGCCCCCGGCTCCATCACGCCGGAACGTAGCACTTCTCCGCCCCCAGCAGCTGCATCCATGGAGGCCCAGTCGGTCCTTCTGACAGATCCCCATGCACTCTACCACGAGAAGGAACGTGATAGGTCTTCGCCGCCGCGCCTTGTCCCGCAGGAAATTTTGATACGGTGCGGACAGCAGCGAATACGGGAAGTTCAGGCGGCGGGTGTTCACGATGCACTGCGTCTTCTGGATGCGAAGTTCTCGTAGGGAGTTATGATAGCATCTATATTATTTTCCGTTGTACTTTACCGTCAAAAAACTTATTCGCGTTAACTCAATTCACACACAAATAAATGGGACGTTTATCTTTTGAAACGCTGAGTAATCGAGTGACAGTCTCCCTATCCTTTCTAGACCAGGGTGTCGGCGACCTGTTGCTCAGCTTCCATGCCAGCATCAGGCCGTGCACCTTACGATACAACGTCGACCGTTCTTTCCCTGAGAACGCCTTGGGAGATCCTTCTCGGCCTGGTGTGGGTATGCTACGAAAGTGTCTGGCGAGCTGCAGCAAAGACGCAGCGGCTAGTTCTTCCGGGAATGGTTGGATATATGGCCACAAGGCGATCAAAGAACGCCTCGCCGTGGAATATGCCCCAACCGCAAAGAACGCACTCGTTACGGCGTCAATCGACGGGACGTCAGGCTGGATACCGGCTCTAATCATGTCCTGGAAGGTCCGAACTGCGAGTTCAGGGTTTCCGTGACGTGCATACCCGACTATGAGGATGGTGAACATCACGATATTGGGTTGGACCCCAGCTGTTGTCGCAGAGTTCAGAATGCGTATGGCACCCGGAAAATCCCCTGCACGCGTCATGCCCTCCATAAGCGCAGCGAAATGATATTCATTAGGTTGCATTCCACGGGCGAGCAACGTCTGGAATACTGCTTGTGCAGTTTCCAAATCCACCTTGAGTGCAGCGTCTCGTTTGATACGTAATCCAAGAAGGACCGTGTCGCTTCGGACTCCTCGAGCGGACAACGAGCGCACAATGGGACGAATAAGGGAACGATACGAAGGTGTTCGGGGAAGTTCAATGCCTGCCATGGGATCGAAGGCAGGAGTAGTATCGGATAGACGTTCAGTCGGTACTATCCGCGGTTCGAACTGGCGTTTTGGAGAGAAAGGCGCGGAGATCGCGTTCCACCCTTGACCAAACAGCAGATACCGTTCATGACGTAGGATAGAGCTCAGAATGACATGTAGATGTCGAAGGGTAGGGCGAAGGTTGGGCACGGATAAATTCCTAAGAATGCGGAAGAGAGTTCGAGGTGGAGCACGTTCCACTTTACTGAGGTGTGATATGAGAATCTCGAGCGTGACTGTGTTAGGACGAACGTCGCGGTCATTCATGATGCGGAAGACATGCATGGTGCATTCCAGTCCGTGAGTATGCAGTAAGCCCTTTAGAAGAGCGTTGAACACCTTGATGGTAGGCGCCGTCTCTGGCCCGATAGGTGGCAAAGAACTAGGTGGCTCGGCCCGCACGAATGGGCTGAACAACTCCTTCGAGATCTCTGGGCACATCGCCGCAACCAAGTGAACGGCACTACTACCGTCCCCGGTTGCAAAATAGACGTGAATAAGCGAAGATACTGTTCCCGCAGTCGGCTTGACGCCGACTGCTGCCATTCCCTTCAAGAGGCTCAGCGCACCATTGATGTCGTGCCGCATCGCCATATAGTTGATGAAGATTGAAAAGGTGTTCGCATCTGGGTCGATAGGAATGATTCTCGCAGGCGACGGGGACCGGTCTCCTTCGCCCTGGATGGAATCTGCCCCATACACGGAAGCGATGATGGGAACGATCCGATTTTTGTCGAAAAAGGATAGAATTGCGCGGGCCCCAGGCATATCGCGGGCATCGAGCCGAAGTTGTACCAAGCTGTTGAGTAGGGCGGTAGCTGTGTTTCCGCCCGTTTTCCCCAGGTTCTGTAAAGCGTGCGCCTGTACGGCAGCGTTTGGGCCGAATGAGCGATAGTTGATAGCGATAAGTGAATGCGTAGATGCATCTGGAGGTACTCCTGCTTCGTCCATTTGGCGCATGAGTTCCTTGACTTGTGTCAAATCGCGATTGCGAACAGCTCCGGTGATTAGTAGGTGAAATGTTCGTTTGTTGGGCTTCAAGCTGTATTGGTCGAATTCCCCGAGCATGGAGCGAAGAGCCGCATAATGTTGTAGCTCTACAAGGGCACGAGCGCGCCAATTCAGAAGTCGGACGGTCGTCTTTGACGTATGCTGCTTTCCGAGGGTGACTATCGACGGAACGAGATGCCACAGCTTTAATTCTGCCAGCTGATGGGCCGTACATTCGTACGCGTTCTGCTTGAGTTGGCAACCTAAGGCCCGAGCCAGATCCAACACACGACGGCCCCGCTGAGGGACTGCAGTCCGAACCATTCCTTCCGCCAGACCTATGACCCTTTTGCGGTCTAAAAGTTGCTCCAGAAGCGCTGGATGTGAGCGGACTTCCTTCGCGACCTTCTTCTCGTCTTTGAATCTGGAAAACAGGGAGAACAGGAGCTCGACGGGCTGTGGTACTCCTGGTTCTTCGCCCGTCGTCATGTGGTCTCCAACTCGTGCTGGTGAAGATTCTGCAGCCCTCTTCGCAGAAACAGAAGGCTGATCGGGCTGCTGAGGTCCGGTAGCTGCAGAACGGGATTGCTCTGGCCGAATCGCCAGGGCGGCGGTGGGGAAACATCGTACGGTGCTCGAGTGGGACAGTATGGAGGTCCCGATGGAATTGAAATTGGTCCTTTTTCCAAATACAGCTTGCTCGAGATGCTGCCTGTGAGCAAAACCAACTCTCTTGAGCATGGACGGGCAGATCGCCGCGCGGATGCAAGTGCCAACGCACTGTGACTGTACTGAAGAAGAAAAAATGAGGATTGAATTGCATGGAATTATGTGGTTAGCTCACCGTTGGTAGTCTATTCGATCCAGGGCCTGATGCTGGGATTATTTCTGCACATTCAAGTCTATGCAGCGTTGAAACGGAAAGCGTGTCAAGTGAATCTTTTCTGAAGGCGGAAGATCACGTGATACATACCCGCTTGGACGCGACGTTTCCCGCGGCGCGTTACGCTGGCAAGACCCACACATAAGTACCACCGACTACCAAGCCCCGAGTCGGAGCAGCCGTAAATCATGGAAAAGTCTCAATAGCAAACCTTACACTATGCACAGCTTTACAATTTTTGTTGCAGGCACATTGCATTCCAAGAGTCCCCTTCCCGTCCCTTCCCTCCCCGTCGGCGTCTCTCGGATTCTCCCCGATACATGGCCTGGCTGATCCGCGGGCTGTGTCTCTGAGATCTAGAACAAAGATATTCTTTGGGAGAATGTACCTTTCTATTCGTCTTAATCATCTCCAGTGAGCCCTGATGGTATCATTCGAACGGCCTGTCCTTGCCCTGTCTTTCGTAGACCTTGGCAGATATTAAACTCAAGGAAAGCATACCGATGTTCGTGCCTCGTCGTGTCGAAGGCGATGTATGTAAACAGATCTACACAAGCGCTGAAAGGTACACTCAACTTGTCAAGGAACCTCCTGGAACCTCTCATTCTTTAAGCATCATTATTCTGATTCCCTGTTTCCGAGGCACATACGGCGATATGACCCGCGCAGAACCGCGCCCCCGGGAAGCAAACCAGAGCCACGAGGGTTACGTCGGTTACGAAGACTGTTTGATCGCAGTCTGGTATATACCGGGTTTCCCAGGGGCAACGATTCCGTCGAAGCCCTGAACATCCCGATGGAATACTGCACTTGGTGTCGTTAGGCGTTACAGTTTCCGTTGGACTCCGAGAACTTGCGTTACATAGAAGGTGGACGCTATTTTCGAGGTACGGCTGANNNCTGATCATGATCATGTGTACAAAGTTGATGGTATGCATCTTATCTTAGGTGACACAGTTCCTTGCACAGCCCTACTCGAGAAATTCAGAAAACAAGTCGAACGGAGTCAGAAAAATAGTGAGCGCTGATCAGTTGTTTCGCCGAGGGGCAGGAGACCGAGAATTGCGAGCGCCGAACTGCACCGTACTAAGTTCTCCTCCACGTGCCAGCGTTCCTCCGTAACCTGCGGGTGTATCAGCCCAAATCAGCCTCCGTCCGTCGTTCATTTACTCATCAATTGCTTCTTACCAGCGCGACCATATCCAGCTTCCTATATGGGTTTGACAAAGCAATGCCCTCAATTGACTCATCTCGTTCTCCTAGGAGCTCTCGACGCGGATGTCTTCCACTGCCGTGACTGAGATCGGACTATTACACCGTGGTTCTTACAGATCCATACAGATTCTTACATGACAATTGACAGCTATATGCTCAAGACAAATCTCCTCGTTCCAAATATGGATCTGTATCTATGATTTTCGTTCCTGTGACCTTGCGTTTCACCACAATCTGGACAGACGAGGCTATTCGAAACCTCACATACTACACCACCGCACTTGGTCTCCCAAGGCCGCGCTTCCGACATTTGACTCGGCGTTCATTCCTCCTTGCGCCCTGGGTATAAAGGTTCGCACCTAGTCATGCTAGTATTCCCCACTCATCCCTATCCGTCCTAACATCCGATGTTCAGTACTCATCTTACCGTCCTTGAGACGAGTGCTTCTCGTCATCCCTCCGCCGCCGCCTTCAGAACTCCACTTCTGAATGAGACGGGTCAGGTCCAGGAATGGAACACCATAACTTACGAGCAATTCCACTCAGACGTGCAACTCTATGCTAGATACTGGTCTCGGACATTAAAGCGCGACGGTATCCCACTGCGATCGGTTGTCGGTCTATGGTATGTTATGTCCGCATATTTCCATGCCACCGACTCACACATATGGCAATAGGATCGGCGGCCTCACATACACCGATCTCCTTCATATCTACGGAATGTCGAGAGCTGGCTATGTCCCACAATTGTTCAGTCTTCGGCTGCCCAACCCAGAAGTGATCTTTGAGCTCCTACACAAGGCCAATGCTAAGGCCCTTGTGTACGATTCATCGTTCGCGAATGTCGTAAAAGACAGCCCCGTGCCTTCACATCTGGCCGTAGGTGCAGCGGGTGTTGCCCCCATGGACGAGCCATTACCAGCCATGCCCCACACATCAATCGACGACACAGCATTTTTCTTCCACACTAGCGGCTCGACATCTGGAAGCCCAAAGCTAGTGGCGTACAGTTACCGCTGGTTTGACAGCGCCATCCGTAAATCCTACCAGATCATGAAGCCTCGGAATCCCGATCGCCAGGATGTAACCACCTGGATGTAAGTTTCCAACGTCTATCCTCGCTGTTTTCAGGGTCTGATTATTTTTATCTGCTCAGGGGAAGCATGTGCCACGTTGGGCAGACATTCAGTAAGTTCATTTATCAATATGTCAGTTATACTCTTACTAACCCTCTCGTTAGTGCTTCTAGGGAGTCTTCAGCATGGTACCTGTACTATCCAACCGACGAGCATGGCATTTGGCACAGAAGAATTCATCGACATGATTCAAAGATGTCGACTTAACCGACTGAACCGATTTGGCGCTTTCCTTGCCATGCAGTTCAGGGCTGCAAAACAAGATCCCAAACTTACTTCGCTTCTCTGCATCCTTGACGACGTCCTTTACAGTGGGATGCCCATCCCACGAGAGGAAGAAGAATATGCATACCGGAGCGGGATTAGTCTTCGAGTAAGTTTTCTTCTGCAGAACTTTAAAAATCATGCCTGACTAACTGTTTCTAGAATTTATTTGGCAGCACCGAATGTGGAGCGACCCTTCTTTCTGTCGGCGGTCACGAGCCCAACGCACCCCATCTACGTGCATTGGAGGGAACCTCATATGCCTTTGTTCCCATCTCATCGGAGCAGTCAGAAGCTAGCCATCAGTCCACGGCGAGGATGCTGGAATTTGTAGTCCTCGCTGATTCTGGAGATTGCCCTAATGCATCTCTCCGAGCGTCCGATGGACACTTCCATACCGGTGACTTGTTCCAGGAAGTTTCCCCAGGATCTTATGTATTCCGCGGGAGAGACGATGACTGGATCAAGACTGAGACAAGCTTGCGATGTGATACCAAGTACGTATAACACTCTTGCTTGACTTGCCTCCTAAACTGATCTATATATTTTCTTCCAGAGCAATTGAAGACAACGTACGAGCCATGTGTATGGGTCTTGTCGCCGAATGTGTAGTCGTTGGCACTGGTCGCCCATCGCCCGCACTGTTCATCGAGCCTGCGAAGGACATGGACCACGACAAACTCAAAAAGGACATCATTCGGAAGACTCGACAATTCCATTCACGGCGATATCTCCACGAACGTATCACTTCCACCAACATGATCATCATCGTACCCCAAGGAACCCTCCCAAGAACTGCTACCAAGGGTAACATCCGCCGGAAAGCAGTAGAGGAGGCGTATGCAGCTCAACTGGACCAGATCTATTGTCCAGTCCGCTAATTTCTGGGGCGACGGTTGTAAAATTATTTTTGACTCCACGGGATAATTCCGAGGCTTATAATACTGACTGCTATAGTTATACCATAGAAGTTATTGCTTATTGCTTAATTGCCTATTTTATTCGACAATGTAGACAGCATCATCCACCATTAATCCCCCCCCCCACTGTCCCCATATCTTGCATCATTATCTATGTGTTAGTTGTAGCACTCACACCCACTGTATCTCTAACGGAATGTTTATTCTTGTGCATCAATGAATTACGATTTGGATTCACAGCCTCAGACCCTGACAGTTAGCGTACTCCTTGGTGACTTACGAGTAGAGCTTCGTAACCGCTGGCGTAGCATTTAATACTCTTAAATTAGAAACCCGCCATACCACTAACGGTTAATTGGATCAGTTTGATACGGAGTTGGCAAGATGGTATCAGAGTGCTGGAACAGATCAAGCTGTCTAAACGAACCTACGAGCAATGATGAGATGTTTGATTAAACGTTAACGCCCAATCAGGGTCCCATCTCAGGTCCTGCACCATCTAGTTGGCGGATGTCCAGCCCGTCGAGTACATACCCAAGCATTTGACCTCCAACAAACGCATACCATCACATCGAGGAGTAGAAATGATGTTTAAACAAACACAGCAGGCTGTTCACAGGACAGCTGAGACGGAGACGGAAGAAACCAGATATAGTGATAGATGGAGACTGCGGAGACACTACTCCACCAAGATATCATTTGATCCTATGAAAAAAGTAAACCGCCCTGTGGTCGGATGGCCCGGCGTACGAACGATTCCTATCATCCTTCCTCTAACAACAAGCTCCTTCCGACGTTCATCCAGCTGTGAGATTTCGTCCAGAGTACACTCTCGAGGTAATTGGGGGACTGCGGCGCAGGACAGTGTGATATGGTGCGTCAATGACAGCGACGACGACGCATCCGGCGCTGATGCCGCGTGGGGATTGTTGAAAGGGGCTGGAAACGGATGCAGATGTTGTACGTAGAATTGCGCAGTTGACGACGAGTCGGGACCGATGTTATGATTAAGACCCCAATTGTTCAAAACAGTGACATGTCCGTGAGTGATACGGAAGGATTGGAGCGCAGTCAGAACATGTTGCAGAGGACTAACATAAGTAGTGTTACTCTGCGCAGAACGCATCTGCTCAACAGTGAAACGGTCGACCCAGTAGAAAGAACTGACGGAGTCGATACTGATCATACCAATCTCGGCGTCAGGGAGGACGTCGGTGTGATATTTAGGAAGATGGATGATGCTCGCAGCCAGGTGCACTGATGACGTCGGGCGGAATATATGGAGTCTCGTAAGAGACTTATCTGCAACAGACTGCACGATATCTGAGGTGGTATCGAACACGGATGACAACAGTCGCGTCAGACGGGAAACGAGTAGTGTGTTGAACCGGCGTATATCGAAGGAGTTCTCCGTATCGAAAAGTATTGCAGCTTTCCCCCAGCCTCCCAAGTTGGTCGACTGGTAGTGCTGAGGCATTATGCAAGTGATCAACAAGTAGTACAGGAGATGGCTCTTTCCTGACGCAGGAGGGCCTTGGATTTCGATCACATCGCCACGATTGAAAGACGTCAGAGCCGGCAAACCCGAGGGTTGCGTCGCAGCAGATGAAAAATATGCATCGAGAGTAGGAATCTGCGCGTTCCCGGGCGGCGATGCTTCAAAGCAGTTAGATGCGTCGCGCAGATACTCACCGTCGACAGAGAGAGCGCTCACTTTTGCAGTGTACCGATGCGAGGAGCTGATAACAGAGAGCCGTGGATTGGTATTGAGCCGATGCCGACAAGGGGTATATTACTTACGTTCTGGAGTGTTTCTGAATGGATCCCGTCGAGCATACTCTGTGCAGAGACATCGCCGTCCATGATGGTAAATTGCCAATCAGCATGAAGGCCGCATCAGGAAGCATTGTAGTGGCTGTGGCTGTGCCACGTGGTTCGCCTGCTTGAATGTGGATGGATACGGTCACTTTCTGATTTCCTTATTCTCGTCTTCATCGTTCCCTCGTCTTCGGGTCCTTTGCATGCAATCTGCAGCAGCATACTCACTTACACCCGCTGACTAGCTTGTCTTTGACAGACAATCCGTTCTCTCGATTCTCTTAAATATTTGCAACGAACAATAACGACCACCACGACTACGACGATCGATATTTAGATATCTTCCGTAATGACTACCACCATTTCGCCGCGAGCTGGTCCGCCAGGATCCAGACGTCTTCCACAGTCTTCCTCGCCTACTCCAGCGGCACCATCGATAGCGAGGGGTGCCACTGCACGTTCTGCAGCCTCTCCACGGGTAACTTCCTCCCTGAACTCAGCTGCCGCGCGCCGCCCGTCTGTGAAAGGTCGCGCATCGTCGCCATCTTCTAGTGGCGAAACGCGCGAGTCTCTATCGGCGTCTCTCAAGCAGGAAACGGAACAAAAGGAACACGTACGTGGCAGTATCCCCTAGCCGTTTATATCAGGCTGACATGCCAACGTTCTCGGTGCCAGCTTCTAGTACAGATACAAGACAAAGATCAAACTATCGGAACGCTCAGTACAGAAAATACCAACCTCACTTCTGCCCTTAATGCAGCGGAAGTCAGGCTTAATGAACTCTATGCAGAACAGAGCCGTTCTGAAATGGAGATGGCGCAACGTATGGAAGTCTCGGAGAAGCTCAGGACACAGGTTCGGGAGTTAGAGAAGGAGAGACGGGACATACAACGAAGATACAACGAACAGGTCGGTATAGCTATATTTCTCCGAAGAAATCGGTATTCATTCCCGGACACAGACTGCATTCTTTGATGCCGAACGGCAAGCGTTTTACGACAACGAGCAACATCTCAAGTCCCGGATCCAATCTCTTACGCAGGCTCGCAAACAACCCGATCCTCCTATACAAACGTCTGACGGTAATGAGTCCGAGTCAGACTTCGATGTCATCGAATCGCAGCCGGATCGTGAACGACCAGAGACTCCCAAGCAGGATCTCAATGATCCTGATCAAGAGCCCGCCGAAATGACCTCTCTGAGGTTGGAGCTCTCAACTCTCTCTACATCTTACTCTTCTCTCCAGAGTACTCTTGTCCTCCTCCAAACCCAGCTCGTTGATCTCAAGCGAGTCAACCACGAGTTACAGGAGGAGAACGAGAGTTACATGATTTTGTTGCGTGAAAGGACGCTGAGTGGCCAGTTCAATGTCATGAAGCAAGTTGGCGCTGGGTCCAGCGATGGCGAGGATGATGTAGATGATGATGGCGACGGCGGAGATGTTGGTAGTCTCCGAAGTACTACCCGTAGCACTCTGGACCGAGTTGACGAAGAACAACCGGAGGAGAGTCTGGACCAAGAGCTCCAAAGGAGTTTGGAGCCACTAGATTCCGAGTCTATCTCATCGCACAATGCTCGCACTAGACAGGGACGCAAGCGTGGCGCATCCACTTCCCATTCTCCCGGTGGTGCCCCTCGTGGAGAGTCCCTTGCAGACCTGCCCATTACTGGTCCTGGCCTCGACCTTGCTGCAGAGCTGGGTCGCGCCGAGAACAAGGACATACTCGAGGGCAACATCATCGAGGACAGTGACCGCTCTGTTCTCAACAAGAGCAAGCGGGCAAGGAAAGACTCTCATGGCAAAAACTTGCCTACTTCTGGAAGCGGCGGACTCGAAGCCAGTGCCTCGACACACGATATCGATGCTCTGCGCGCAGAAGTCAAGGGTCTCAAAGATGCCAATAAGGCACTCTCACTCTACGCCTCCAAGATCATCGATCGTATCATTTCGCAAGAGGGCTTTGAGCATGTGCTCGCTGTTGATTACGACAAGGAGCCGGAAACCCCATCTACTGCAGTAGCAGCCAAACCGCCAACATCTAAACCTAGACCGCAGTCCGTCATAGTTGGCTCATCTTCTAATCCTGCACAGGGTAATGCGTTTAAATTCAGTACGCCGCCTCTTTCTGCTGCGCCCAAGCTTGGCAGCCCACCAAATCCCAAGGTGCAGCGCCGGTCCATGTCGTTTGACTGGAAAAGCTTTTCCATCTTCAACGCTGAGAAGAAGCCCGATGCGAATCTGCGCCCACTGACTTTGAAGCCCGGTGCAAGTCCTGTCACTGGGGCTAGGAAACTGGAGACGCAGGAGGATGAGGAAGACCGGAAAGAACGGGAACGGCTGAATGCTACCATGAAGCTCATGGGGATACAGCCTTCCCCGCAGGCTCCTGCTCCCATTCAGAAGGCTTTCTCTTCTCCAGGTCCAGCACCGAGTTCTCCTGCTGCCAGCAACAGAAGGTTTTCTTTTTGGGGGAAATCCACGGACAACTCGGAGACATCCTCAGTCAAATCCACGCCGTCGCTAAGTGGCAGTGGTGCTGCCTCTATTGGCCTCGGAATTGACGGTACATCGAGTCTCACCCAGGAAGCCCTAGAGCATGCCGAAGCAGAGAATTCACTCGCGGCTTTGGATGCCCATGAGCGAACACTGAGTGCCGAAATTGCCCGGGGATCCAGTGGTGGATTTACCGAGATCGCACCGCGGGGGGCTAGTGGAAGGAGGAGCAGGAGAAGCGCCGGTGGAGGAAGTGGTAGCGGCAGCACCGTCTGGAGTGCAGGGCTCAGTGGAACCGGAGAAGATGAGGACTAGCCGTAGGAGGCCTAGGCTCCTCGTTTTCTGACTTCTGTGCCTTTTGCACTTTGTCTACCCTCTTACAGGTCGGTTGGTTTCGTCCTGGCGTTTTCTGGCGCAGTAGCGACTGTTATGTAATTCATTTTTGGGCACACACATTACTTATACCCATTCCTCTCTTATATTCACTTGATATCCCTAGCACAGCGAATCCTTATATAGGCCTCGGAATCGTAGCTTACTCCTCCTCCTCCTAATTGGGTAACTTCCTTACTTGAAGAGGAAAGCACAAATGCCACGTTAGGATTGTCAGAAGACAAATGGTACGATGAGAAGT
>CEMG01180584.1:0-18543 GCA_001179705.1 Baeospora myosura
TTACGGGAAAGTATACGCACTTTACGAGCTCTTGAATCTTGTCAGCGAGTCGTTGAGACTTGGGCTCTCCGACTCCCGAGGCGTACTGTGCAGTGTGGCGTCATAGATGTTCCACTGCGCAAAGCTTAGCCATCTGGGCGGTGCGGCAGTCGCGAAGGCGCCCTCGCGGTCCCTTGGAGCATATGCCGCCCGAAAAGGAAATTTTACATAAGTGATCCCTCGAGCTTTGTGCTGTCACAGGAGCAGACTGAACGAAAACCGCTATTCTGCAAATCTCTCCTCGACCACAAGTCATGAATTGGCTCAACTCTCTTTTTTCCTCGGGGAGCTCTCAGAACTCGCGGAAGGGACAGGCCATGTCGTCGACGCACGAGGCCTTTTCAATTCCAACTCATTCTCCCACTTTTGCTTCACATCCTGACGCTTTCAACCCGGACACATTGAACACACCAGATCCGGAATCAGCGAACAGCAGCAGGTCATACACGTATCCGCCGCAGAGTCCAGGCCCTTATGGTTATATACCAACATCGTGAGTGATCTTGACATTGTGGAAGACTCGTCCAAAACCCACAACTCTTCGTCTATCTAGTGCTGGCTCGTCTTCTCGAACCCCTTCTTTACTGCCAATGCATCACGATCCACTGCATAGCCCGGCCCTATCACATACAGCATACCCTCCTCTAGCCTCTACTTGGCAACGGCTTCGAGCATGGCTGGCACGCGAGTACCCTGAGCTCGGCGATACGCTCAACTACGGTATTCTTCCCCAAGACCTGACTCAGATAGAAATGCAGTTTGGGTTTGCTTTACCGGCTGTTATCCGGCAGTCGTACCTCCTGGTTGACGGGCAAGAGGCAGAGTCCGCAGCAGGGTGCTCAGAAGGCCTCTTCTTTGGTCTCGTCTTGTTACCTCTAGAGGATGTCCTAGAAGAGTGGAGGTTTTGGAGAGAGGTTGATGATGATCCTTCGACAGGCGCCAATCCCAGATTGCGTGAGGCAATGGAGTCAATACCTCCAGGCTGGATCCGCAAGGACTACTCGCAGCGAGGGTGGATCCCTCTCATCGCCGACAGAGCCGGGAACTACATCGGCGTTGACCTCAATCCTGGCGAAAGCGGATCCGTCGGACAGGTCATTGTTTTCGGTCGTGACTTCGATACAAAGGTCGTGCTGTTCAATGGCGATGGTGCGGCGGGATGGGCGAAATGGCTGGCTAGCTTTGTCGAAGATTTGGAGAGTGGAGAAGGCTATGAAATTGGCGCAGGGAGTGATGGAGGCGACAATAGTGAAGATGATCTTGGGTACGAGAGCTACTTCTACGATGGCAGTGGAAGAGGCCAAGGAGATGGAGGTGGAGACTCCGGGTCCGGCGGTGGGTTGCGCCTGACAGGGGAATATCGTGGATGGAATGTTTTGGAGGCATGGGCGGATCGAAGTGTCAGGAAATGGTACGAGGCTGGCGTCATTTCTGAAATCCTGGAGCCAGAGGACGAGAAGGGCAAAGTGAGTTGACCATCTCTATCACCCGACGTTTTGTGATACTCATCCATATTTTTAGGCCACGGAAAACGTTGGCCTTGGTGTTTTGGAACTCAATCAAGGTTCCGCGGAGGTAGCCATACCTGTGCTTGTCGATTCCGTTTCGGCCCCCGCTCTGGGTAACGTCACCAATACAGGCGCCCGCAAACCACCACCCAACCTTCCCACTATCTCCATCACGAAACCCCCTGCACCCATGCCTGTATCGCTACCCACGCCACGCGACATTGTAGCATTGCCTTCTCCCCCCGATTCGAATCACTCCTTTGACCAGGACCTAGAATCCGGTCGTCGCGGGGCACGCTCGCGCGACCAGTCTGCAGACTTTGTGTCTCCTCCCTCAAGCTCAAGGCGACCCTCGCCGACGAACATATCCCACGATAATGCAGACGCGAGTGGATCTGCTTTGGCATCTGACGCGGTTACTGAATCTCTGCTGGACTCTACCTCTCCCCCTCAAGCACTTTCTGAGAGGATGTCACCACCACCAGAGATTCCAGATCTCCTTGCAGACTCTGCACCCGTGATGGAGTCAACACCTGTCATCAAGCCCACCTCACCTGCCGGTCTTCGTTCAGAACTTCCTACCCCATCTCCAATCGAAAGCCCCGAGACCGCGATTCCAGAACCGAGTAAAGATCTCGTTTTAGACGAGTTTGAAGCTCCCGCTTCAACAGTCGAACCAAGTAAAGACCTTGCTTCAAGCGATCCTGTCGACACGGACGTCACCATCCGATTAGTCGGAGGGGGAGGTGCGTCAGGCATCGTGGATAGTCCGCCGGTAGAAGAAGAGCAACCTCGCGTAGACGGTGAACCTGACTTACCTGACACCGACGCTGCCTCTATCAACTCCGTGACCTCAGACTCCAGCGTAAAGAAGGGAACGAAACACAAGAAGACGAAAAGTGGTTTAGCCGGCCTCAAAAAATTGGGCCACCTCGGTGGGCTACGGAAAAAAGACTCTGTCGGAAGCGTAAAGGATGTAATTGTGGACTCGACTCAATAGTAGATACGTTGTGTGGGTGTTGTCTGGTTTCTGGCTTTTTCGTCTTCTCTCCTTCGTCCCATTTTCGCATTTCTCTCTCTATATTTCATCTCTCGAGCTCGAAGCTCAACTCCGGCTTTGGCTCAGTACTTAATCAATTCCGAGAGGCGCATCGGACATCGTGATCATCATCGGTATTTGCATATTATATCCTCTCACTCTCACCGCTTTTTCTGGCCCCAATCGCTCATCCTCATCTCGACATTCATGTACCTTCGCATTCTCCCTTTCTCTATACCCCTTAATCACAATGCAATGCTTTGAGCACCCTGAGTTTATGTCCTTCTCTGTCCAGACTCCAGTCTGTACCAGGTCTGTACTCATCTCGAGAACAATGGTAGGAAGTACACGTGACGCCAAACCGCTAACGCGTGGTTCCAAATTTAGTGCAACGTTTTCAACTTGACCTTTTATGTTTCCCCTCCGATAGACTCTGCTCTATAACTGACTGGCCGCGATGAACACACTAATTTCTATCATTCTACACCCCCTGATCTCTCTCAACGTCTCCGACAACGACAATGACCATGAGGGCATCGATGTTTTTTATCCGCTTTCCATTTTCTTTGCTTTCGGAATCTGGCTAGTAGTGCAACGATATCACAAGGCTCGCAACAGCGCGATACCTTTCCATATCAATATACCCGAGGTGTGTTATCAAACTAGCCTGGTATACCGGCTGTAGGAGTGAAGATTGTTAACGACTGTTCAGGCTGCTGACCCAGGCTGGGAATCCCTGACGATCGAACATCCGGCCCTCGACGCGCATTTACACAATTCTGATCTACTTCCCGGAGTTCATGACACCAAACGACGATATATTACGAGCTTTGACCCCGCGACGGCTCTGCATCTGATGACTGCGCTGGCGGACAACGAAGCGGAAATCCACCAAAAAATCCAGAAGGCCGTCAAGGCGCAGAAAACATGGAAGCATACGTCGTATACCCAGAGGAGGCGCGTTATTCGGAGTCTGAATAAGTGGCTGGTGGACAACCAGGAATCTTGTGCGAAAGTCGCGTGCCGGGATACTGGGAAAACTCGTACGTTATCTTGCACAGGTGTCGAAGTGGAAGTTGACGGAAGTGAATCTTGCTTAGTTATTGATGCTGCCCTTGGAGAAATTATCACCACTTGTTCAAAGATGGAGTGGTTGATCCAGCACGGAGAGCGCGTCCTACGACCCGAAAGGCGGTCATCGAACCTCGTGCTGGCGTATAAGAGGTCCGAGGTCCACTTTGAACCACTTGGAGTTGTTGCCGGCATTGTGTCGTGGAATTATCGTACGTCTTTCCTCCCTGCAATGCTATTCCACAGCTGATTCGTGTTCCAAAGCCTTGCATAACGCGTGGTCACCGATTCTTGCTGCCATCTTCGCTGGCAACGGTATCTTGCTAAAATGCTCCGAGAAAGTCATCTGGTCCACCTCCTGGTTTGTTGATATCATCAAGCAGGCACTTTCTGCTTGTGGTCATGACCCAGAGCTTGTACAGGTTGTTAATTTTGATCTCTGTCCATAAAAAGGAAAGCCTCTGACATCGCAATAGTTGGTTTGTTGTTGGCCCGAGCAAGCGCATGCCTTGACACGATCACCATTAATCAAGCACATCACTTTCATTGGATCAGAGACTGTTGGACGCCAGATAGCTATCGACGCTACTCAGCATTTGACCCCGGTATGCTTGGAGCTTGGAGGAAAGGACCCTGCCATCGTCCTCCCTGGCACTGATTTGGAACAATGGGCGAGTCTCTGGATGCGTGGAATTTTGTATGTTCTCGTTTCTTGATGTCTTCGTCGCTGACCCATCTCGTTCCAGCCAAAATGCCGGTCAGAATTGCATCGGCATCGAGAGACTCATAGTTCACACCTCGCAACACGACGACCTATACGAGATCCTGCACAAACGCATTGACAAACTACGCGTTGGTTCGGTGATGGCGCCTAACGACGAGGGTTATATCTCACCTATCGACTGTGGCTCGATGATCCTCGGCGACCGGTTTGCCTCTATCAAGGATGTCATTCAGCAGGCTGAGGAGTATGGAGCCCGAGTTGAAGGTGGAACGGAATTTCAACATGCATACTATCCTCGTGGAACATATTTCAGGCCAGCGCTTGTGGGTCCTGCTACGTCTGACATGCGGATCGCCCAGGAAGAACGTAAGTCGCACATGTTCGATTTGCCGCTCAATCTTTTCATTGGAATCATACAGTGTTCGCTCCCGTAGCTCTACTGATGCCTTACGAGGAAGTTTCGGAAGCTGTAGAGATCGCAAATGGTGTACGATATGGTTTAGGCGCTAGTGTCTTCGGTCCGGATCAGACGCTATGCCTCGATGTTGCTAAGCAGCTCGAGTGTGGTATGGTATCCATCAATGACTTCGGGGTCTTCTACGTAAGTTTTTACTAGCGCATCCATTGACCATAGTGCTAAGTATATCCACAGTTGAAGTACGTATTTCCTCTTTATGCGAAACGTCGGAGACCTGACTTGGACTATCAGCCAAGATCTACCATTCGGTGGTACAAAGGCCAGCGGTTATGGACGATTCGGTAATTATATCGTAGGCTGTCTGCTCGTTGTTTACTGAAAAGGTTGTTTGTAGGTGGACCGGAAGGCCTCCGCGCATTGACGAATGTCAAGGCGATCATGGTTGACCGATGGCCATCACTCATGCAAACGTCCATACCCGGGGTGTTGGATTACCCAATTCGATCTTTATCGACGAGCTGGTATTGTCGTTTTACTTTGCAATTCGCGACGTGATGCTCATTTCCTCTCAGGGAATTCACCACTGGCTTGGTCCGCTTCTTGTATGCCGATGGGTGGCGAACAAGGATCCAAGGTCTTGTTACGCTGATCCAGGCAGCGAGGAAGTAGGTTACTGGTGTATACTTATTGCTTTGAGTTCTGGAATCTTTATTTCTCTTTTGGATAGTTCTTTTCTGCTCCAGGCATGGCAGCTGAGTGTGTCATTGGCAGTCTTGGTTCTAACTCTCTGAGGGCGCAGGAATGTTGCCGGAGTGCGGCGCAATGCACGTGACCGTCTTTGTCTGAATCTGAGTGTCCCAATCGGGAAATTCCTTTCCTCACTTTAACCTCCACCACGCTTCCATAATTTGTACATCTCGACCACATTTAACTCCCGTAACGCTCGGGGGGACGGGCAAACGAACCCTGGAACTGTATTCACACTCAGCGTCGGCGTCTTGAACCAGTCAGACAACGGCAAACCCAAGAAGTAGAATATAGCTCCAGATACGAGCTCAACCCACCATGCCGCAAGAGTCTCCCGAGTCCTTGGTGGAGGAACGTGTTGCACAATTGGAGTACGTTGACACAAAAACCTTAAGGACATTTCGGGGTACGACTGACTCACCTCCCTCCCAGAGCCATCTCAGAACGTCGAAATGAACTCTTAAGGCAGATGTACCTCATGCTGCAGAAACGACAGAACCTGGGCGAAGTACTAAGCGTGGAAGAGCCTGACAGGGATGATTTACACGAGTTTCTCACAAGATTCGACTTGAACAAAAAGTGCGTGTCCCTTGCATTGAATCCTTGGGCAACAATGCTAAGACTTGTCCAGTCCTGAGACTGGGTCCATCAGACATTTGTCTCATAATCAGCTCTTCACGCTTCCCATTCTGCATACGGCAGAATCCCCATCTCTAGCTTCGCCTTCCTCGCCGATCATCTATCAGGGTCAACCAATAGTATCGCGTAGGAGCAAGTCACTCGAAGCAGAGGTCGTTCCTGTCGAATCATTATCGAAACCTGCAGACGACCTAGGCTCCGATGTCAACCTGGCCTTGGTCCCCGAAGAGTCTAATTCTACCATGGGCTCTCCTGCCATTGAACTAGAGCAACACGCCGAATCAGACGATGAACTAGACCTGATTGGTTCTCCGTCTCAATCTGAGAATGCAAACCGTCGAAGCCATTCTCTGGCTCTCTCTGATGTCACACCCGTCGAAGATCTGCCAGAGGCTGAACCTATCTCTCTGGTGGATGACATTGACGACGATGCCACGGAAGAGGATGAGAATATCCCTGTGCAACAGCCGGACTCTCCTGTAGAGATGGTGGTGGACACAGAGCTCGATCCTGCGGCAGAAGAAACGCCAGAAGTGACTCCAATCGAAATTGCACCGCAGGAGGAAGCGAAGGAGGTTGAACCAGCGGAGGATTTGATAGAATCGCCCCTCGAAGTGCACAGTGAGACCGACTTAGCCGACATGCTCACGCCGCCTACAGAGTCGGGTGAGGATCCTGTGATTGAGGAAGCAACAGTCCCCGACGATGACGTTCCCATCGAGGTGCATCCTAGTGTCGAGCCTCAGACGGGGGTTCTTGCTGCTCCGACGGAGACCTCGGTCGCTCAGCTGGACGATCCAGAGCTAGCCGACAGTGCAGACCCACTTGTCGACCCTGTGGGGCAGCTAGAGTCTGCTGTTCAACCAGATGACATGACAAAGGCAGAGTCCCCAGTCGCAGAGCACATGGAACCGGAGGATGACGATATGGTGGTAGATTTAGCAGATGCTCAACCTTCGGAAGAAGTAGACTTTATCCCTCCGGAAGGTGAACTTCTCACCGTCGAAGGACCCGCCGCTTCAGTCGAACCCGTCACCGCAGAGGACCCGGAAGAGACCGCCATGGATGTCGATCAAGAACACGAGCCTCCAATGGCCGTCGCACCCGAAGCGACAATCACGCCAGAAGTGGAAGAACGCTCCCAAGAAGAGTCGCCTGCAGCCCAACCCTCCCCAAAACCAGCAGTGCCTTCAATACCATCTGAAGTATATCCGACCCATGCTCCTTCCCTTCAATACATGCGAAAAGTGTCACCCATCTCCTTCGAACCGACTTTGCCAGTTTCCGAGGCACACACTTATATCATTACCGCCCCAACCTCGCCCCTGCGCAGCCGCAGCACCTTCATCTTTGTTCCCGAGGAAAGCCGTCCTCAACCCCCGCCAGAACCTCTGTCACCTACGCAATCTGGACCACAATTCCCACCTCAATACAAACTCCCACCGCTCAAGTCCCTTCCTGCTGAATTTAATCCGAAGGGACGACCTATCAAGCGGCAGCGCAAGAAGGAGAAAGAGGCACAGAAGAATGATGGGAAGAAGGACAAAGACAAGGATGATTGGACACCACAGGGGTTGATGAAATGGGGAATTGTGGTGCGGGCAAACCCTGTGTTTAAGAGGGTCCAGAAGGCGACAAAGTGTTTAAGTACCCGCGAATGGGGGGTGAGTCTTGACGCTGTTTTCAACCACATTTTTTGATTTCCGTTTCTCGTAGGTCGCCCAAACGGAACTGAGGTTCATACGTACTGTCGAGCAGATTGATCGACTGAAGAACGACGGTCTATGGAGTTTTAGGCAGCCTAAGAAACAAAGAGGACTAGCTGGTTCTACGAAGACACACTGGGATTATCTCATGGATGAGATGGCAAGTCAGCAGTTTACCTTATCAACTTCCAGATGCTTATCATATTCTAGAAATGGATGCGTATAGATTTTCGGGAAGAGCGCAAGTGGAAATTGGCCCTCGCGTATAATCTATCCACAGCTGTCCTTGAATGGCACGCTGCAGGTAGTCTCGCTGAAAGAGTGGCCAGGGGTATCTGTGTAATGTGGAAGCGGCCGGCGGAGGATCCTTCAGGAGAACCCCGTGATCCGAGTGAAAGCATGGAAATAGACGACGCTCAGGCCAACGCAGAAACCCAGAAGTCGTCGCTGATGTTGGGTGATTATGGCTCAGACGATGACGATGACGACGATCAAGAGAAGGACCCACTGAACGTTGTTGATGCTCTAGACACATCGACCATGGTTCAGGATTCTTTGGACGCGGCTGAAGAGGTGAAGGAGGAAGCAAATGTTGGCCTAAAGGACCTTCAGCCCAAGACCGAAGAAGTGGAGGATACTTCTGCCCTCGAAAACAATTCCACTGCCATGGACGTTGACCAGGATGCTGCACCGAGCAATGATGCTAATGCGGAAGCATCAGCTCAAAGCGCTCTGCCGACTGGTTTGAAGACATCGTCGGATGATCCCATTCTTTCTTCGGCAGCAGCTATACAGGTGTCAAAGTCCACATCTCACTCCTCGAACGGTGACGGTGAAGTTGTCATTCCCAAATCCAAGTCGTCGAAAATAGCGATGTACGCAGCCATAAGAGAAAAGATCGCCTTTTCTGACCTCGACAAACTCTTCATCGACACAGAGGACTTCCGCCAACCGCCGGTCAACGGTGATCAGGTCGTCGACAACTGGCTCCCTCCATCTGATCTGCGTTCCATATTTCCCGACCTCCAGCCTTTCGCACTCTTTGATGTTCCTACAAACGATTCGTCCCAGCCTCTTGTAGAAACTCCAACAGATGGAAAGAAGAAATCGGATCGACGTTTGGACAAAGATGATACGAGCAAGAGGTTTGACGAAACTACGCACAACAAGATTTGGCCTGTTGGGCAGTTCATGTACTCCAAACCGACCCTTCTTGGACCTCTCCAGCCAGCAAAACATTGGAAGAATGGAGAGTGGTTTATGGAAGAAAATCCGGTATCTGTAGAACCCGACGTTGTTGCACTTAAAGTATCCGAAGACATCGCCAATGGTATGCAGACTCTTGTCCCTTTCCTTGGATTTCATTCTCTGACGGCCTACTCTAGATTTGTTTGACCCAAAGCCCCATACATCGACAATGCCTTTACAATTTGGCTATTACAGAGATAGAGAGAGAGACCCCCGGAAACACGCTAGTCAACATATCTGGAGCACCATCGACGACGCGTTGTTGAAGTCTCTTGTTGATAGGTATCCCAACAATTGGTTACTCATCTCAGAATGCTTCAATAGCTCCAGGATGACAATCAAGACTGACAAACGATCGCCTCTGGATTGCAAAGATCGGTGGAAGGAGAAGTGGGCACCGCCAGACCTTACTCGGGCATCGAGACCCCCTGATGCATTGTTCGGTGTCGAAAGCACACCGCCTCCACCACCACCCACGCCTAGTGTAACCACTCGTGGGACGAAACGGATGGCGAGCGCTAGCATCTCCAGTACCACTGCTCCGAATCTTTTGACCACTGGGCCAAAATCAATACGGAGGACCACTTTGCTGCAAGATACGATGCGAAAGGGCGCTAAGAAGCGAATAGAATCAGCAGCGAAGATGAGCAATGGTCAGTCCGATGCCTCTACTGCTTACCACTATAGCTAATTTCTTTCTTGGACTAGTTCGAAAACCTTCGGTCGTCCATGAGACGCATAATCAATATAATAAGATGCAAAAAATTGGGCCCTCGGAACTCAGCCGGTTAAAAACCGAACGAGAGACGAGTCAAGCCCAAGAACTGCATAACCGGAGACAAAGCGAACTTCAACGGGTTGCTTCAGCAGCCTCGGCACAGAATGCTGGCCAACCCGTACCCAATGGTCGTTCAGCTACATCGCCAGTATGTTTCTTCGTCTTTACGATCTCGTCGGGGGAGACTGATCACGTACTTAGGTCACTGCTCAGCCAATGCAACAACCCAATTCCGCTCTTCGTGCACCTGGTGTCTCTGCGCAAGTGCCGCAGATCAGGAGCCAGGTCAACATATCACAGCAGCAACGTATTGGCACACCTCTCGCTCAGGGTGCCTCCCGCCTGTCACCTCAGCAGCAGCAACAGCTTCTTCAAGCTCGTGCAGTCCAGCAACTTCAGCAGCAGCAGCAGCAGCAGCAAGGGCAAGGGCAGCAATCATTGGCCCAGCAACAGCAACTCTCAGCGGCTATCGCACACGCGCAAGCTCAGAATGCGGCGGCCGGCGGCCAAAACGTCAACGGGAACGGCGTGCCATCGTCCTCAAACGGGGCCCACCTGCCACCTTCATATGCACCTCGAGATGCTACCTCCTCTCCTGCTATCCACGCGTCACCGCCACGAAATACTGGGACACCGTCGAATGCTATGAACACCCCCCGCCCGCCGTCAGCCCAAGCTCAGGCTCATGCTCAAGTCCAGCCCGCAGTGCACGCACAGCTGCAGAACGCCCAGGTGTCCAATCAGGTTCCGCGTGCTGCGAATCACCCTGGGCATTATTATATTCCGAATATGGGGAATTACACGCAGGAGCAGATTCAGAATATCTTGAGGGTACAGCTTGTACGTTTTTCTTTTCCTGATATTGATTGTTCGTCTTCATAACATCATTTACATCCTCTTCTGTGGCCATGCCCTCTTTTCTTGCCTCCTTGTTCCGCTTTTTCAATACCAAAACGAAAACTGACGAATCTTTCTATCCTCAGCAGCAAGCTCAGGCAGCAGCTCAGCAGCAGCAGCAGCAACAACAACACCAACAGCAACAGCAACAACAGCAGCAGCAGGCTCAGCAGCAGCAGCAGCAGGGCGCCCCCGGTCAGAATAACCTTCCGAACGGCTCGTTCCCTGCAACGTGAGTCCAACGAGGGTGTATGATTGAGTTTCGTTGCGGGCAGCTGGGCAGCTGCATCGTGATGCGTGAGAATCGCAGAGCGCGCGAACTGTACTTGATTGACAGAGGCTCATACATGCCAGAGCATGAATGTATGTAGATGCATGCGCACAGCATAGGTTGTGATTATCGTATGATTATTGTAGGTACATGTGGGCGCTTTTTGGGCGCTTTGGGCCTCGTGGTGCTATGCACATCTGTAAGTTTCAACTGGGCCTGTCGGCTTCAAAGTTACTTTTGGGCGCTTGCCGGCGGCTGCTATCGCGTGGTGCGTTTTGCAAGCAGGTCTCGGCGTTGGGTAGAGTTATTCCGTCGACGTTTGGTTTGGACGTCGTTGGATAGCAGCGCCTGTCAAGTTTTGCACAATCTGGATCATCATTGTATCAAATTCGACTCCCCTAGTCTGCAGTCGCAGTCTGCGCACCGCTGTGGACCAGGCCGACGTCCACGTTCATAGGCGAGCACAATCATGGATAGACGGATAGATGACACCGACCATCTCGGGAGGAAGACCATACTGATATCTATATGATGTTAAGCGCTCAGATTATGACATTGATTTTGACAGACGCAGNNACGCAGAACTGTACTTATCAGGTTGCGGGGGCAACATCATATTTTAGTTCCGCGTCAAAATGATGCTCTCTCAGGCCTCAGGCTCGCGAATCTCAGCCTCTCTGGCCCTGGATTCGGAAGCGCTGGGGAAGCTCAAGAGTAAACTGGAGAGAAGGCGAAGGGCGCCGAGGACAATGTAAGCGAATTTCGAAATAAGCTCCGAATCAGACTAGTGATGTGTTTGTTCTGAGCAGGGTCGTAAGTAATGCCAGGGATGATTGAAAGGCTTTGAAAGGTCACAAAGCGCTGAGATTAGATGACTATCAGCTGGACGGAAATGAAGTCGATATCCATCCAAGTCCTATGCCGAGCAGCAAACAACGTACTCAGAGTTAATCTGAGTTAACAGTGAACACACAAGCTCTGATCATGACGTCCCGGAAGTTGAAACCCCTGTTACAAGAACTACCTTACGCCACGGTCAAGACAGACCGTGGAGAAGTTTCAAATCAAAAATTTGAATATATACAATGTTGACATAGCACTCGACGGAGGATACACTGCATGTACCGTCCGGCGTCGATGGCTCCGCAAGAGCACATCGACATGAGGAGTGACCACAGCCTCTGAGCCTCATCACCGTTTTTGTCTAGGGGACGAATTGAAGTATTGATGCCAAGTCGTCTAATTACAAGAACGGTAATAATCGAAGGCCGGTTTTATTGCTTGGGCCTGCCAAACAAGGCATATTTTCGGCGACGCACCTCCGTTGAACTTTCTATGAAACATCAGCTCAATCCTTTCTCTTTCCCCACATCCATCCCCTACACTCTCTCTGAGTCTCTCCCCTTTCCTTCTCTTCCGTACATTCGTATAGTTTAGCGGATTGCATCCATCATTTGTTTGCCCCGTTAGCGTCGGTTTCGGGCAGGGTATCCGCACAAGACCGCACATGTGTGTATCCTTTTATGTTTAGCTCTCCTCGTGTTTGACTTGCTTTTCTTCTGCTCTTCCAGCCCCGCTGCTTGACGACAAATCATGTCTCAACCACATCCAAATCCTAATGTATCCTACGAGCCTCTGCCGTTGACAACCGATGAACATATCGGAGACACTCTTTACAATGCTCCATCTAGCCCACACTCTCCCTTGCAGACGTCGTTTTCGACGCCCATGGCTTCCTCACACGACCTCGGACCAGATGACGCCGTTTTACCACCAGGCGCCGCACAACCCCGTTTTCTCGGACCTGCTCTTTACAATGACGGCGGGGCCGAGATGCGAAACTCATACGCCTCCTCGCACAACACATATCCATCTGTAGACCGCGATTCCCAGTTCAATGACTCTGTATACGGTCTGAATGACGGTGTGCGCGCTTCACCGCTTTCACAAGGTCTCTACGACGGTGGATACCGAGACGACCCTATTGATCGCGGCCGAGACATGGCGATGTCCCCCGTTGGACGTTCGCAACCACGGTATATGGAGGAGAAGCGGGCAGCATACGCACCACCGCGGTCAAAACGAAAAGTAATTGTCCTAGCAGTCATAGCGGCGTTGATCCTGCTTATTGCAGCCGTCGTGATCCCTGTTTATTTTGCCGTCATCAAGCCCAATAGTAAAGCGAGTGACAACGACAACGACGACAGCGACTCTGCGTCCTCGACGTCCTCGGCGGCGGGGTCGAAATCGTCCGGAACTACGTCGAAACCTTCGGTGAAAATTGTCACTGGTGGGGATGGGAGCAAGGTCACTACGGAAGATGGGAGTACCTTCACGTACACGAATTCGTTTGGCGGGTACTGGTACTGGGATGATCAGGATCCTTTTAACAATGGGGCAAGGCCGCAGTCGTGGAGTCCTGCCTTGAACGAGACATTTAATTACGGTGTCGATAGAATTAGAGGGTGAGGTCGTTTTCATACACGCCACCAATCCATCCTTCTGACTCACAACCGCTCTTATAGTGTCAATTTGGGTGGCTGGTTGACTCTCGAGCCTGTGAGTAATGTGTCGCTTCACTTCGTCGTTCTCGAGCTAATCTGCGTCCTGTGCAGTTCATGCAAGCTTCCATCTCATTACATATCGAGGACCGCGAAGCTGACGATTTGATCCCCATAGTTCTCCTGCGGTGTTCGAGCCCTACATCTCGGGGTCGCCTTCCGCCGTGGACGAATACACTCTTCACACACGTATGGCTGCTGATACCGCCAACGGTGGCCTGAATCAGCTAGAAGATCACTACAAGACGTTTATCGTAAGTCCGCGCTAAGTGGCACGTTAAATAAAGCTTTTCTGATTGATCGCATGTGCACGCCGCCTCATAGACCGAGCAAGACTTTGCAGATATCGCAGCTGCAGGCCTGAACTATGTTCGCATCCCCATCCCCTACTGGGCAATCGAAGTTCGCGATGGCGAGCCTTTCCTTCCAAAAACATGCTGGAAGTGCGTATCATCGACTCTGGCCCTTGCCCGACTTCGTATGCCCTCCTAGCTGTCTTCCGTAACTAACCCCTTTGTTTTTCTTTTCGTAGGTACTTCTTAAAAGGCCTCCAATGGGCCCGAAAGTACGGTCTCCGCGTCAATCTCGATTTCCATGCTCTTCCTGGGAGTCAGAATGGGTGGAATCACTCCGGGAAACTCGGGTCTATTAATGTGCTCAACGGACCGATGGGTGTTGCAAATGCGCAGCGCTCACTGGACTATATCCGGATTTTTGCGGAGTTTATCTCCCAGCCGCAGTACCGGGATGTCGTGACGATGTTCGGGATCACCAATGAGCCCCAGGGGCCCACGGTCGGGCAGGCTGCGTTGTCGAGCTAGTAAGTCCGCACGTGGGGCGCTCAAGGAGGATCATACTGAGTGCAATTTCCCGCAGCTATTTACAAGCATACAACATCGTCCGAACTGCTAGTGGCAATGGTACAGGACCTTGGGTCAACTTCCACGATGGGTTCATGTCCCGCAGCTCATGGGGCGGCTTCCTCCCCAACGCCGACCGAATAACCCTCGATTCGCATCCGTACATCGCTTTTGGTGGTCAATCTGATTCTCCCATGAGCTCATACGCGACTACCCCCTGTGACAACTGGGGAGCCAGCTTCAACGACACTATGAGCTCCTTTGGGCTGATCAATGCGGGCGAATGGAGTAACGCTGTGACGGACTGTGGGCTATTCCTCAATGGTGTCAATCTGGGTACGCGGTACGAGGGTAATTTTACGGGTTCCAGCACCTCGGCTGTAGGCAGCTGCACGGAATGGACGGATTGGCAGAATTATGATACGGCCACAAAGAAGGCGATGAAGCAATTTGCTATGGCCAGTATGGATGCTCTGCAGGTTCGTCCCGTCTCGCACTTTCTTCACTCCGCCCTTTGCTGATCAAGACCTTGTAGAACTGGTTCTTCTGGACATGGAAGATCGGTAATTCTAGCATATCAGGCAAAGTCGAATCCCCCGCCTGGTCGTACAAGCTCGGCCTGGACAACGGATGGATGCCCACAGATCCTCGCGACGCCATGGGCACATGCGGCAACACCGACCCGTGGAAGGGACCCTTGACATCCGGCTCAGGAAACATCCCAGCGAGTGTCTCAAGTAGCCTTCCCTGGCCGCCTGCGGTTATCAGCAATGCCGCAGCTGTATCCCTGCTTCCCACGTACACAGCGACAGGCACTATCCCGACCCTTTCTGCAGAGGCGGAGACTGTTACCGTGAGTCCAACGGCGTCTGGCGCGACGGCGACGGCGACTGTGGACTATGGGGATGGTTGGGCGAATCCTACGGATACCGCGGGGGTCATGGTCGAGATAGCAACGTGCAGTTATTTGGACCCATGGGTTGGGCCGACGGCACCACCGTCGCCTCTGTGTTCATAAGGACGCGTATATCTTTGCACGTTCCGTGTTCATACATCGTCACTGGTCGTGATTCATCGACACTTTCTCGGCGTACAGTACCTCATTGCATTTAGTGGGCTTGTTTGGTGGCGGTGGGCGGGTGGTGGACGTTTAAGCACGGTGGTGTTCTTATCATGTGGAACGTCCGTTTCGGATGTTTATCTGGAGAAGATGCATTTCTCCAGATCAAGACCATCGCAGTTATTTTCTCTTTCCGAATGTTTGTTACCATTGCATCAGTATCTCACGACACGGACCTACTAGGACTTCCCCTCTCTCCTTCCCTTCAGATTTAGCATTATATATCTTAACTTACATCACCATTCCGTACAGGCCGTTCTTATTGATACGATGGTAATCCACTCTGTCAGACTGCAGAGCTGCAGCGTCTGAGCGCACTCGGCGTATATACGTGCCGCGTGACCGGCGGAACATGGGTCTTCTCAGCATCGCAACATGCTTGATCAAGTCATTGGTCTGCCTCTTCCACCACATACCACCTCCCGGGACCATGTTCATTACAATAATAGCTCCTCGGATAATATCCCTTGGTCATGAGCCTCCCCGGTGCTTGCGCCTCTGCTGTCGTGCTGATCGTCGACTTTCGAGTGACGTACAAAACTTCCCATTCCGTACGCATTCGAGAATCTTTTCATTGCTTGTGACCTACATCAGGGATCGTAGTTGAGCGAGCTTGAAGCTTGATCCTGCGTCTTCATTTATAGACCGAATGTCAGAGTTGGCTACTCTACTGGTCCACGTCTCGTAGCCCCAGAGTTCCTGCGCTCTCCTTGCGTCAACTGATGATCGCTCCGAGTTGCTCTTCTGGCCCGACTCCCCGATGGCTCCGCAACACCACCGGTGACCAGGCTCTCCGAGGTCAATGCTCATCCATGAGCAGGCCTCAGTGGTGAAATACGTCGCTTGGCGCCCGGGTCATACCTCCCAGGCTTGATTTAGGAAGTCGTTCGCCGCCCCGACTACGAGACCTGCCAAAGATCCCACTATTCGGCGACTTCGGTGCTCTCAATCTATCCTGCTTGTCACGCGACTAATATGCTAAGGCTCTGCTGGTCACCGACTAGAAGACCATCGTGGACTGTGACTTCCAATCTTGACTTGTGGCTTTGCCAAATGGGACCGTGCTTGACCGAGTATGCATCTTCCAAGCACTGTCGCGCCAGAAGACACCGTATTCGTACCGCCCAGCTGATCATACTGATTCATACATTAATGAAGCGAAGTCTACACTGGTGATTTGCTTAGACTTGCGCCTGATACTTTCTGCCAGCTCATACCTTCTTTTCGAGAATTTCTAAGGCCACACCAAGCTCTAAAAGCAATTTGACACCCATTCTGCCGTTACGATGGTCCGAGGACGACCACGCGATCACGGTTCTTCTACTGTGCCATTTACTTTCAATAAGCCAGTAAGCCAGGCAGTGGACGGTGAAATTCGGATCCAGCTCTAGGACAGCATATAAGTTGCCGGGGGTAAGGGTCAGGATACTGCTAACTTTCCCCCAAAGCGATGCGTTCAATTCTCTCTGCGCTGATACTGAGTGTCGTGCTCAGCCTTATACCCGCTTCTGTTTTCTCCTTGGGAACTTCGTGCAGTGCTCCTCTGACCTCTGGAACGGCCGCTGCGTCAGATCCTTTCTGGCTACAGTCAATCAAACATCAGGGTACTGCAGCATACAACGCAAACCCAGGTAGTTATCAGGTCTTCAGGAACGTCAAAGATTTTGGTGCCAAAGGAGATGGTGTCACTGATGACACGGCTGCTATAAAGTAAATACATCTACTCCTCAAACGATATCCTTCATTCTGATTCTGGTGTAGCAATGCGATCTCGACCGGAGGACGTTGCGGTGGAGGATCTTGTGGCTCCTCAACGTGGGTACTCCTTATTGTGCATGCGAGTCACGGTTTTGGACTGACTGGAAGATTTGCAGAGTGACACCGGCACTTGTCTTTTTCCCCAAAGGGTGATCATCCCAGACGCGGTTCTGTTCCTGGGCATGTTGTTAATCATCCTTTCTTCTTAGCACATACCTAGTGTCGACACCAATCGTCCCGTATTACTACACTCAACTCATCGGAGATGCTAAAACACCCCCAACTTTGCTTGCATCGGCGTCCTTTAACGGCATGGCCATCATCGGTACGCTAAGTTTATCACTTTCTGACTCCTTTGGCTAAGGCAGTCTTCTTGCAGATGCGAACCCGTACATACCAAATGGAGGCGGAGCGCAATGGTACACAAATCAGAACAACTTGTGCGTTCTCACCTAAACCAGCATGATGGCGTCTTGAATTGCTGCTCGGTCAGTTTCCGCTCCGTGAGGAACTTCGTGCTCGATACTACGAGGTAGGAATGTTTTTATCGCAGTAGCAGGATACACTTTCTAAATTCCAACGTTCAGGATGCCTGCGTCTGTCTCCGGGACGGGTATTCATTGGCAAGTCGCGCAGGCGACTTCTCTGATGAATATTGTGTTTCAAATGTCTACCGCGCCAGGAAATGCACATCAAGGTAGGTGGTGCAATCGTTCTTCTATCATTCTTGTTGATCCTCTTGAAAAGGTATATGGATGGAAAACGGAAGGTGAGGATAGGTTTCTCTCACTTATACAAACTGGGACATGACATGGTTTTGCAGTGGTGGATTCATGGGCGACTTGGTTTTCAACGGCGGTAAGAATCTTTCACAGTCGTATTCCCGATAAGCTATTAATTTTGAAAATCAAACAGGTAAATACGGGATGTGGGTCGGAAATCAGCAGCAAGTGATATCCATTTCACATGTCTCAGAGGCTCACGCATCCTTCCTTAGGTTCACAGTTCGTAATGTCACTATCAACAATGCGAATACCGCCATCTACAGCATTTGGAACTGGGGTGCGTACATTACAACCGGTGATAGTCGCTCCCTGATATTCATTTATCATCAGGCTGGACGTTCCAAAACGTCAATATCAACAACTGCCAGGTACAT
>CEMG01180586.1:0-22382 GCA_001179705.1 Baeospora myosura
ATAATGGAAGTTTTCAAGTCAAATGCAGATGCAATCGTTCGTATATCGACGCTGATGAAACCGAGTGATCCTATGCTCCTAGTACACACGCTTGAAAGGAGGAACGGCCTTGCACTCATTTTCGTCCAACGTGGTGCCAATGACCTTGCGGTACTTGAGCTCAACGTCGGGCGAATTGATGTCGTGCTGGAAGGAGAGGGTATGCTTCATCCATTTCTCGTCGTCACGCTGTATCATTTCTCTGTCAGATATGATTGGACTAGTTTCATAGGAGAGGACTAACGTCAGGGAAATCCTCGCGTGCGTGAGCGCCACGGGACTCTTTGCGGGCGGCAGCCGAAACGATGGTCTGAATGGCACATTGAAGGATGTTACGGAGTTCGAGAGTCTCGACAAGATCCCTGATCGAATCGAGTTAATTTGGTGTTTGAATGAAAAGAGAAGGACGTACGTGTTCCAGATCATGCTCCTGTCTTTAATGCCAACCTTCTCGTAGTTCTTGTAGATGGCGCGCATCTTCTCAACACCCTGATCGAGAGATTCCTGGGTACTGCGTGGGACGTAAGTGACCGGTGTGAGTATGGGTTGAGCAAGACGACGAACCGGAAGACGGCAGCGTCGGACTGCATGGCCTTTTGCATGTCAAGACGAATTTTGGCTGTGGGCTCAGGGCCGTCCGCGTTCCTGTGAAACATTCGACGTTGAGAAGCGATTGGTGCAGGCCAGGAGGAGTGCATACCTGATCTTGTCCAAGTTCTCGATACTCTCGATTCCAGCGTCCTCAGGGATGGCCTTGTGGGGTTTTCCGGGAGTCAGGGTCTCCTTGATGTGGTGTGCACAGGCACGGCCAAAGACGACGATATCGAGAAGCGAGTTGGCACCGAGACGATTTGCGCCGTGGACCGAGACACAGGCAGCTTCACCTGCGGCGTAAAGACCAGGAACAACCTTGTCGTTACCGTCCTTGTCAATCGTGAGGACCTCTCCGGTGTACTTGGTGGGGATACCACCCACTGCAGAACGACTTGTTAGATAGCGGCTTCCCGTGTATTATCATGATTAACGTACTGTTGTAGTGGACAGTGGGCAAAACTGGGATAGGCTCCTTGGTAACATCAACGCCGGAGAAGATTGCTGCGGTCTCTGAGATGCCAGGGAGACGCTCATGGAGAACGTCAGGGGGAAGATGGCTGAGTTGGAGATAGATATGGTCTTTATCAGGCCCAACTCCGCGTCCCTCTCTGATTTCGATAGTCATACTGCGGGAGACGACATCACGGGAAGCAAGATCCTTTGCGGTGGGAGCGTAACGTTCCATGAATCGTTCACCCTCGGAATTCAGGAGATATCCTCCCTCGCCTCGAGAGCCTGATTAGATGTGCTTAGTCGAATTCGTGACGGGGGTAGAAAGAAACTAAGAAACGAACCTTCAGTGATAAGACAACCTGCTCCGTAGATACCAGTAGGATGGAACTGCACGAATTCGAGATCCTGGAGTGGCAATCCGGCACGTACAACCATAGCATTCCCGTCTCCGGAGCATGTGTGCGCGCTCGTACAGCTGAAGTACGCGCGTCCATAACCACCGGTAGCCAAGACTGTCTTGTGTGCTCTGAACCTGTGCAGTGTTCCGTCTTCCATGTTGAGTGCGATGACACCTACACACTCTCCGTCCTGCATGATCAGATCAAGAGCGAAGTACTCAATGAAGAAATTGGTGTTATGACGCAGAGATTGGCCGTAGAGGGTGTGAAGGAGAGCGTGGCCGGTACGATCAGCGGCAGCAGCGCAACGGTATGCCTGGCCTCCCTTGCCGTACTTCAAAGACTGACCACCAAAGGCGCGTTGGTAGATCTTGCCCTCCTTCGTACGCGAAAATGGAACACCATAATGTTCCAGCTAGAATGATGTTAGTAAAGGTGATATGTGCAAGGGTTGCAAGGCGCACTTCAATAACAGTGTTGGGAGCTTCTCGACACATGTAGTGAATGGCATCCTGGTCACCCAGCCAGTCAGATCCTTTCACCTAGAGCAGATGAGTAAGCTTCGGAATGTTCATCAAGGTCCGAGGAGTACTCACTGTGTCGTACATATGCCACCGCCAATCATCTTCGGTCATGTTCTACAAGGAAAGGTCAGAAGAGAGCTGCTTGACGTTGCTGACTACTTACCCCTAGAGCTGCATTGATTCCACCCTAGTTGATAGCGAATGAGTGAGCGAACCCGGTCAGATGAAGATTGAACATACCTGCGCGGCGACAGTATGAGAACGAGTGGGGAATAATTTGGTTATGCAAGCGGTATTGAAGCCTGCTTCTGCGAGTCCGAACGCGGCTCTCAGACCTGCTCCTCCAGCCCCACTATAATTCGCGTGTCAGTAGGTGCCGCCAGCAAAACGAATCACACAAAACTCACACAACAATGGCATCGTATTCATGCTCAATGAGAGGGTATTTCCCGGAAGACCAAGACTGGGACGATACAAGTTTAGAACCACAGAGGTGCACCGAAAAAATATTCAGGTGTTTACCTTGACTTCTTCCGCCTTCACGGGGTTTGTTGAGACTATTTTTCGGGCAGCCGCAGACGATTGAAATGAGCGTTGAGAGCGTGCAAGAGCCCTGGGGAGAGCCTTTCTGAACATGGTGGGCGTTGGCAGCCTCAGCGAGCAGAGGGGAGGGGCGCTTAGTGGTTTAGGGTAAGATCGGGTGCAACAGGCACTCCGCCATCCGGTTACCCAATCACATCCCCGTGATTTCGCGAGCCCGGCTACTACAGAGATCTTTTTTCCGCTCAACTCTCAACTCAAACAATATATTCCTACACAGTCCCAACATCTATCTACCTTGAAATATAGAGTATATCATCGCTACGTAACACCAAGTGGATCGTGAGGTTGTCGTGGAGAAACAGGTTTGGGCTCGGCCTGCTTTACAGTCCTTGCAACTCCCTGCGGCGGCGGCGAAGTATTCACCACGGCTCGTCGAAGGGTAGCTGAAGTAGGAGGCGGAGGTCGGGGGAGCGTCGTAGCAGGGAGAGACGATGAGCCTCCCGAGAAACTGGAGCGTGTGTAGTTCCATGGGGCCAGGCGGGCTGAGTTGGGAACCGGGCTGGAACTGACAGCGGAAGTAGGGGTCTGAGAGGACTGCATTGGAGCTCTGGCAGTCGAAACATTGTCAACATGTAGCAACTGAGGTGGTGGTCGCGATGCTTGGACTTGGGGGGCTCTGGAGTTCGAACTCGACAGGCGTCCATCGATCACTGGAGCAAGTGCAGGTGCAACTGGTTTTGGGATCTCCAGAGCTGGATTTGCCTGCCCGTTCGACTCGTTCTTCGGAGGCTGCCGCTTTCTCCGAGCCTCCTCCTCGCTAAGCAGCCTCTCCGGTTCGATTTCAGACACGTTACCTATAAGAATGTCCCTCGCATATGACAGAGACTCCAAGGCCTCTCTTTTCTGCTTCTGCAGTCGTTGTAAATCGGATGCCTGGCTTTCATCTTGAAGGAGAACATCAACTATCCAGCTTAGAGACTCCCCAAGTTGTTTGTTGGTGGATTTCTGCGCAGCAAGTTCCTTTTCCATCTCGAATCGGCTTTTCGGTTCCCATGGAGGTCGTTCCTCCGGCGGTCTTTCGTCGGTCAACGGGAATGCCGCATAAGTGGTACTCGGTGAGCGCACACTGGCCAGAGAAGCGGCTAGATCAGGAATATTGCGCTGTTAATGACAAACCACTGATTAGCATAACCTCGTAAAAGAATGACTGATATTCACTCTAAGCTCTGAAACGGCCGACATCAATGTTTTGTTGATGCCCAAGCTTTCTCCTCGGTCCATTAAACCACGCGCGAACATCTCAGAGAAGCCCATCTGCTGAGACGGTGGTTGTCGACCTGGTGGCCGCCTGCCTGACGAATCAGAGGGTCCCGATGCTGATTTGTTTCTGGGATCGTGCGCAGGCCGTCTGCGAGGGGCTGGCGGTGGATCTGGAACTTCCATAGGTATATTCAATAGGTTGCGATTCTCCATCATCAGCGAAACACCCGCTGAAGGCGTAGGTGTCAGCTGCAAAGCTATAGCTTGTCTCAGCAAGAGACTTGTGTGGTGGGTTGAGCCGTCTGTGGTTTGGGGTGATGGGTAACGGAGCAGCACAGTTAGCTGACCAGTATAGTCAGAAGGTAACACTGTACAAGAAGATTAGAACACGAAACAAGCGTATAAGAGGTGTTAACAGCATACATTCATTACGTATCCGGATGAGCATGGCAACACAAATCCAAGGGGCCAATTCGAATGTGGAGTCACAGGCAAACAAGCCATCCCACAGCTTCATCGCGTCAGGCATGTTGAACTCACGCGTGAATAACAGTCTCAACCAACGGCTAGCACAAGAAACTGCACCGTCAAGAATGACGAATGACACAAAATACAGTCGACCACATACATTCCGTATATCTGTGGTTCTATACCGGTCGCTTGCATGTGTTTCCAAAGCTGAGGATCCGCCGATCGAAGTAGCGTCGACTGTACACGATTGCACGCCTGAACTATTGGTGCAATGTAAGGCTTGATCTCCAGTTGGCCCTCTGGGATGTTGAGATGTACATGGTTGGCGAGGGGGGAAGTCGTTCCGGCAGCTGCTGAGGCATCTGGTTCTCGCCACTCATACCACCGGGAGACTCCTAGCATGACGGAGTTGAAGAGTGTCCATGCATCAGCTGCGATCCATGTTCTGGAGCACAGTTCCCGCATAGTAGAGTCCTTCGAATCAGACACCTCATCTTCTAGGGAGTCGTAGGCCACCGCGTGATAGAGAGGTGCTAATAGCTCATGCATCCCTAGATCAAAGTTAGGATGATATGCCGATGTTACAAGTAGGAATGCACCTTGTCGATAGCCTATGGAAGGATTTGATGCAGAATATAGATAGAGGACGTTCGTGAGTTGTGATTGCACTTCAGGGTTCCGAAAGAACTCGATTTCCGGGAAACTAAGACGATGATACGCGTCAATGCCACTGACGACAACAGGGGCACCTACGTTCGTTCGACGTCCTGGAGTATAGTCTTGCGGAGCTCTACAGCTGTGAACCAGTCCGTCCAGGGGTTCTGGGAGTATTTAAGCATGCACTGCACAAACGAGTGAGTCCACATACTTCAACATGTAGACTCAGTGGATTGTTCATCTCCAAATTCCCCGGCGCCGAGGCCTCGCGCCTCGGAGAAAGCGATAGCCCTGGCACAACGAATCCATCTTCATAGCTCCCATCCGGCGCTCGCATTTTCTCGCGCAACTGCTCGACATAGTGTTTCCGGGAAGCGCGTAGAGAGTCCAGTACAAGATTAGGATCCAATGCCAGGTTCAAAGGTTCGTTGTGAGCTAGGAAAAGCTTGCAGTTCGCATGATAAGGTCAGACCACCGATGTCCGTGTAATCACAACGGAGGACTGACCTTCCAGGCGATACTTCTACCAGGCACTTCCAGTTTATCAGGATCGTGTCGTGAATTCGGAAGGAAACGGTTTGTTAGTGCTGCATCTCTTAGTCTACTGAGAGTTGTTCCGGAATTGAATAGATGGTCGTAGGCTTCCCTATATCGCAGATTGTCAATGTTGGAAGTTTATAAGAGGATGATTGTATGCGCGAAGCTGACTTGATAGATTCAACGGATGCCCGAGACTCTGTCGTTGTTGCCATCTACAAAGTGTTGCCAGTGGACGAGTTCATCAAGCTGGAATGTTGACGGAAATGAAAGCGGTCACCGTCCGGTGACGAGATGACGAAATGTTGTTACACGATCGAATTCAGATATGTACATCTAAGATACTATAACTACACTGAAGCTGGAACTCGGAAAGCAAATTTAAACGGCGAGAGGAAACATCCAAGTTACACCGGGTCTGGGTATCATATGGTATTACAGTGCTGTGCATATATTATTGTCTGGAGCTTGGAGTACTGTACTCGAATGAATCCACCGCTGCGGCCCCCACTATTAGTGTCTGGCAACATCGGGATACGAGGAAGGTGGCCAAGCCATCATCTGACTGTCCCAAGCATTGACACTGTGCGGCCAGTTGTCTACCCCAGCATGGCCTATATCAAAGTGCTGCGTAGGTAAGTCTTGGGTACCAGTCACTGTGCGCACTATTGGAAACAATCAACTTGTGTGAGGACACTACACGCGATTGAACTCACCAAAATGAGTGAGACTAAAGTCCATATCTGCATCGCTGGATTGCTGATATATTAATCCCGGTTCGGCAGTAACAGGATATCCCTGAGGTGAAGTATCCCGATGCAAGATGTCTGGCCACGAGTAAACATCAGGAGGTGTCTGCCCACGGTCCGCATTGTACTGCGGGAAGAATGTGGTTTCATCTGAGCCTGATGGAGAGCCCGACTTTCGTTGTCGAGGCTTAACATCGTATTTCGATAGTAGTGTGGTCAAGAAGCGCGCGTACTGTGCTGGAGTGCGGCGGCCATCCAGCGCCACATCTTTGGATCCCAACACATTAATCAGCTCCTCGACAGTGATGATAATGTCTTCCTGGGTATCTTCATCCAGCAGTGGCAAAAATCTAGGGCGTAGTAGCTAAAGTCACAAGTTAGATCCAAGTCAAACCACGAGAAGTGCTCACTTACGTTGATCAAGTAAGCTGCTGCGAATGAAACATACAGGAAGTTGGCCTCCATCGCATAGCGCAGATGGCCGGTAGGATATAGACGCTCTACAGTTATGTGGATGACAGTGCGTGCGGCATCGATGGAAAGTTTAAGCACATCAGACTCTCTGCGAAGCCCCGTCTTTGCCGCATATTGAAAGCCAACAGCCAATACTACGAGGCGTAGGTATGCGGTGATCCTGACTCCACAATCAGATATTGATGAAGGTTGTAGAGGCAGTTACATACATCTGCGTTGTGTTGCCACGGTAGGCGCATATTTGAAGAGCTATCAGAACAATCGTCAATAACTTCAACATCAAGACAGCGGTGCGCTGAGTATGATCTCGCTCTCACGTTTGTAGGTATACTCCACTTGGTATCTATCGACCCACATGTCCAGCTCGTTGGATAGACCTTCCGCGGTGCGGGTTGCAGCGGCCACAACATCGAAGCCCTGGCGATAGAGTTAGCCATGACATCAGCACAGTACTTAGTGATGAACGACGAGCCTCTCGATAACTTTGCCGTAAGTTCCCGTGCCCGATGGTCGATCGCCATTTCGCCATCAAGATGATCAATTGTACATAAGCGCACAAATGCACATCGAATGGTGTGTTCATTTCAGACGATTTATACCACCCTTGCGATGTTCGGGCCAAATAATCGTCGAGACGTAGCATTGGCATCTTGCCGAATTGGATTGCATGCGAACCATCGACGCAGTAGCAGTTCAACCAGGTCCTCGTTCTATTCAGTGCTTCGCGTTCGTCACATGTAGATGGCGGTGGTCGGTTCAATTCGAGTTCCGTTGCCATCCTGTCATTGTGTATTGTGTCAGTAAATGATTGCGAATTAGAACAAAAATCACCGAACCGAATGGCGACGCCCATGAGCAGCCAGCTTCTGTCCTCTGCCCACTTCTTCTTGGGGGAAGGATACACGGATAAAATCAGATATGCTTGACACACATCGACACTTTTCGGGCTGTCGATCAAGGCCTTCCCAGCAGCATCGCGCGCAAAGTTGGTGGCAAGTTCATACAGGCCTGGCCTTGCATGATAATGCCGAGATGCAACAGCACAGACTCCATTCACTTGTAAGCCCAAGAGAAGCTTCATTCATAGAATCCAACTCACTAACGGTGAATAAGAAAGGACTTGTCCATATTAAATTTGCTGGAGTGTGCAATTCTTGATCGAGGAGCGAGAAGAAGGGCTTCAGAGATAGGTAAGCTCTGGCAAAGGTCGAATCAAACGGCTGCGTACATTTATGAAATCAAAGTAGCTGAAATATGGTCAAGGAGTCAGATTAAGGTACCCCATCAATGTAAAAAGGCGTACAGCGCAAATAGGTTGACGATATCGTCCGGGTACAGTGCACAGTGCTTGACAATCGCCGGAGGTGTCAGACCACTTGGACCTTGCCCTATTGAACATCATGACTATGAATTAACAATTAACAATAAAAATAGTAGGCGACTCACTATCGGAGAAACATGAAATTGCGGCCATCTCAGGAGAACTCTGCCCATTGACACCTCTATGTCTGTCTAATTTGTACGCGAAGTTGTTCGACTCTGTTCAATGCACTGTCTCAAACTTTGTGGCGCTTGCGAATGTGTACGTGACTTACCCGACTCATGCATACTGCGGCCTCGGAGTAAAGATTCCGTGTGGGCACGCGACATCCAAGATCGGATCGTGTTCTCCGATTTGAGCTGGTCAAATTGAAGGAGGAGGTTCTGAATTTGGCAGTCCTGGCTGTGCGCCTTTTCTTGGAGGTCCTCGTGTGTACTTCATGTAGTATGAGTACAATACAATAGGACGGTGACACAAAAACTCAGAACTTACGGAGCGGCTTTGCGTTTCTTACGAGAGCGGGGTAGACACTCGTAACTGCCAGCTTGACATCTCTGACATACTTTCGAGCCGGCGTTGAATTCACATCGAACCTGGAACAATCAAGTGATGACGATTAGATCGTTTTACAGGTGGATTCATCGTGACCTACCTTGAGAGACTTGCAATGGACGCAGGCGCCAGATCTGAAACCGTTCGGTCAGAAACGCCAAACTAGACAGGTAGTGGGGTCATACGGCTTGAAAGTGGATCGGGACCCATTATCCGTGGCATGGTGACCAGAGTACGTGTCTTCAACAGTGTCACTATCATCAGGACTAGACGAATGGAAAGCAAGTCGGGCTTTCGTATGTGCAGGCATATTTGTTCTTGAATGGCAGGGAAAGAGAAATCACAAACAGAACGCGGCACCAGGATTTAAATACGCGCTCGGAGATGATGGAAGACGACCTAGAGTACAAATACCAGGTTAATCGTAGATCAAGTCCAGGTTACAAGTTAACGTACAGGGACAAGCACGGAAAAACAAGCACAAGATACCGGGCAGGATATCGGCGCGGGAGTACGGAATTCGGCAAACTTTAAAGGCACCCCCTTGATGTAAAAGTGGGTTTTGTGGGCACCAGTCTTGAAGGACACAAAAACAACAAGACGATTCTTTATAGGAGGGACATAACTTTAAATCCGATACGGGGTGACCCTTAGATGCCCCTTTGCTTACTGACCATGGTTCCGACCTCAACGGCAGTGTATACATTCGAAGAAGTGATGCCGTTATTGTAAGAACAGAAGGTATACGGGTTGTACAACTTGTAATTCCACGTGCTTATGCATATGGGTCGAACTGATATCGGTGATTGTCAATCTCGATTGCCGCTCGACCTTGTGAACATCTTCCTCCAGGCAGTTAGGACATCATAACTTTAGCACAGGGAAGAAGGCCGACTCGGATAGGATGACTCACTCATTCGCCAAAATGACATACACCATAGCTATTTGTTCTCGAGCCATTAGGACACCGATTCTGAGCGATAACTGTAGGAGGGAAGGTGAAGCGCTAATGCAACAGTCTCCCAGGGGTTTCAAATAAGTCCGCTTGAGTGCGGTGGTTTTAGGTGACCTTAGTGAGTGGCCTCTGCAGATCATCTGTTTGTCCGTGAATGGCCTCGGTGCCAATCCATGGATGCTCCAGATAAGTACTGTGGGCGAGTGCTGGTGAGTGTGGGTTGGCCGTTGACCGGTGGCGACCGCTTCAGGATTCTGGAACCGCCTTGGAACGATGGAACACCATTAGGAAATCAACACACACATCCCATCGTATGAAAAGCAACTACGGGTCCCTCCGCCGATGAAAGAAGGGGCTGGTGCTGGTGGTGGCGTGCGCGTATCATTTAAGTTCAGAATTTTCAGAAGCGTCTCCCGCTTGACGTTAAAACACATATCAAGGCCGGGGATGTCGTGCAACCTGATTTTGAACACCATACAAGCTCAGGCCTGCTTTTGTAGTCGTCGTGAATGCCATATCGATGTCAGACAGGGTAACTTGAAGAGTTGCAAGTCTCGTGCAAGCGCTGTTTGCCTGTATTGCCAAGAGCGGTGGGTTCATGATCAACGTCAACGAAGGTCCTCGGATCGCGGCTACTCAAACCCTTCCTACCTCCCAGTACTTCCTATTTTCCCCATCTCATCTTGATGGAAAAGCCCGGGATCCTAGGCGCAACCACGCATACGAGGTGAAACAGTCATACCGCGCCCGGTTCCCCAAATCTATGATTAACCTTTGTCTCGTCACGATGCTGAGTTAAAAGTTTCATTTGAGAGTGGTTATACCGGCGATGATGCACGTAATGCTGATTTAGCGTTGCAACTCTCCATGATGGCGCGGGTGGATAGGTTGAAATACCGGCACAGTTCCAGACAGTTCCACAATATTAAATATGGATCGTGCAAATCACTGGTGACTTGTCGTGAGATATCACAAGCCTCAGCTGATCGGTACACTTCCATCTTGACCGGGTTCAGCTCTTGCTTCGTCACCCTCTAGGCTTGATTTCCACAGTCGACTATGGCACCGTCTGCTGTCACCAATGAGTCTCAGAACAGTCAACCCGAGGCAAGAGATGCAATGAAAGCTGTATCTCCCCGCCCGGCACCGCCCACCTTTACCAGCAAACTCCATGAAAGAGAGTACCTCAAGTTTCGCCTTGCGCAAGCCTTTCGGATCTTCGGTCAGTTCGCTAGATATGGCCTAGCATCTTGATTTGCCTGACATGCCAGCTCCAGGCCACCGTGGTCTGACTGAAGGAGTAACCGGCCATATAACCGTTCGCGTCAGTCTGCGTTCTGCTCGCTTAGGAAACCTAGGGTTGGACGCTGAATGATAGACTTCTAGGATCCCGTGAAGCCGGACTGCTTCTGGGTCAACCCTTTCGTACGCAGGTATCACTACTCTATTACTTTTGCCTTATGCGTCTTTCCAAAGGGTTTGCACTTTTCCTTGATCCAACCCAAGGATCTGATCCTTGTCGAGTGCGTCAATTCATGAGTCTACCCCACACGCCCTACTGACAAGTCCTGAACTAATAATCTTAGTCATCATGGGGATATTCTGGTAAATATAGCATCTCAGCGCTCATGATGAGTTCCAATTGAGTTTGGAAACATTTACCTGTGTCCAGGAGGAATCTGGCCCATGCCGACTTCTCAACAAGGCGGCATTCATGATACATGCTGCGATTCACGCCGCCAGACCCGATGTGCTATGTGCCGCCCATACTCATGCAATGCACGGCAAGGCCTTCTCAACCCTCGGCATTCCGTTGGATATGTTAGCCCAGGTGCGTTTCTCGTACTGCCTATTCATAGCACAGCCTAATTTCAGAACATCCTAGGACACCTGTGCATTTTACAACGTAAGGAACTTCTTTCAAACTCCCAAATCGACACACTTCAAATTATAACTTCAATTAGGACCATGTGCTGTACACCAACTTCAAGGGAGTCGTTCTGGAAGCGGAAGAGGGTAAACAAATTGCTGAGCTGCTGGGTAATAAGAAGGTACGACGATGTTTTGACGATGGCCAGGCACCATTATCCAATACTTACATATCCTTCTGATTCCTGCAAGGCGGCGATTCTACAGAATCATGGGATTCTAGTCGCCACAGACTCTGTCGAGGCTACCGTGTTCTTCTACATGGCACTCGAGAACGCATGTCGCGTTCAGCTGCTTGCAGATGCTGCAGCGGCAGGCAGGGGAACCACCCCAAACAAGATCCAGCCTGAAGATGCGTATGCCACTTATCAAACCATCGGCACTCTGAGCTCTGGGTGGTTCCAAGCGCAACCCGAGTTCCAGCTTCTCGAAGCGAGAGAAGGGCTCAAGTTTGATTTATCGAAGGCCATCTGAATCGTAGCTTGTTTTGCCCCACGTCCTCCTCTTATGCTTGACTCATCCTCGTCATCGTTCCGCGAACGATGACCTCTACCACATTGTGTAATTATAGTGCCTGGACTCACACATAATGCTTGATGCATATGCCACACCCGCATCGAACTTCTCTCGACGAACGTGCGCTATCATTCGATGGGAACGTCAGGTCTTTTCCAGCAAGAAGAACTGTTCCGCCTGCTACAGCGTATCAGCTGCTATTATGATGTACAACTTCTATCAACGTTGCTGTCTGAACGATACGGGCGCCATGCGTATAAGAGCGTTCGCTAAGGGACGCTAGGAAACAAGATCCTCTTTTCTCAGAGGCGGTTCAACATGCGTTTCGCAATACTTTCGTTGCTCTTCCTTGGAACAAGCGCTACTGAATTTTTGGACAGGAATCTGGCTTATCGTTCACCGTTTGTCGCCGAGCATCCTGAGGTACCTGCAGACCTTAGATCTCATTCGAGTGCCGACTAATCACTAGATGATAGCTCAAGCATGATACCAAAGCCATTCAAGCCCGGCATGTACAGCATGTTCGCCGACAAATGGGAGACGCTACTGTGTTTATAGATGACCACTATGCAACATTCTATGGGTCGGACATGAGCAACGTTCGTTTGTGCGATGTTATGCCAACTGCCAGTCTCATCGGTTGCGTTTTCAGAGTCCTTTCATCTGGACTGGTGGCCTTAACTTCACCCATTCTGGTATGTCCAATCCTGGAATACATGAACTGATCCACTAATCTCTCTACGTAGTCGCCAGTGTCAGCCAATTTTTTTTATGTGTCTCTAGGTTTTTGCTCAGGAGCTTTACGAAACAGGGGGACCCGCTCGACACGTCGGTGCTTCTCTGGACGCGGGCCGTCCCGCTTTCTACGGACGGCACCTCAGCCCTCCCGGACCAAAGCGTGCCAGCATGTCTTTCGTACAAAATTTACACTTCCCCCACGTTATCTGGAAAACCAACCGATTCAGGAGAAGCCTTCACCAGTTATGATGTTGACTGGACCGTCAAGGTCGAGGCTACTGGATTGCGCCCGGACACAAAATACTTTTTCCAATTTTCTGACTGTGCGGCACCTACAAGTCTTAGTCCGGTTGGCACGACGAGGACAATTCCAAGCGCAGACAGTGCGTGATTTAAGGCCGCGGATCTGCATGTCTTATTCAAGTCATTGACGAGATTGGCACAGCACCGGCGAACAAAGTAAATGGCGGAAAACCCCTCACTTTAGCAGTGTTCTCTTGTTCTCAGTATCAAGCTGGTTGGAGGCAAACTTTCTGCTTTGTCCCATGTTGCTGAATTGTTATCACATCTAGGATATTTCAATGCATACGGAGTCGCTGCCCATAATACGTCTGCTGATATATTTTTGCACCTTGGGGATTATGTGCGTACCTAGGAATTCCACATCGTTGCTCTTCAACTGATATGGTCCCGTGTAAAGATATATGAATCGCTAGGGAACGGGTGATACTCACTCCTAAGCCAGTGGTCTGTTTATTCATCTCTTTCATCAGAGCTCGGATTGGACGACAGACCTTGGGACGGGAATTGGCAACAATACACGACTATCGTCAACGCTTGAATCAGTACAGGACGGATTCTAGCCTGGTCTTTGCACATCAAAGTGCCCCTTGGATAACTGTCTGGCAAGTCGTCTTTAAGAGGCTCTACGTATGGGCTTAATTTTCAAGGTGGTAATCATACGATCCGGTGTTTCGCAGGGTGCGCTATCGGTCATAGCATTTTATCTTCTCGTCAAGGTGCTGACTCTGAAAACGCTAGGATGACCACGAAGTCAGTGGCGTATGTCCGCCTGGGCACCGAGCTTACGATATTTTTCGTCAGGTCGCGGATAATTCCTGGAAGGCAGGTACCGCTGATTCCAACGACACCACTGTCGGGTGTTCCTTCTCAGCCTCTGGTGCATGCTTTACCGATCGGAAACTTGCGGCCGTCCGAGCGTACCACGAATGGATGCCCGTTCGACAAATGGACCCTGACGACAAATTACGCATCTGGAGAAACTTCCAGATTGGCAAGCTGATAGATCTAACGATGTTGGACACCCGTTTGTATCGCCGGAGCTCGATAAGGGCTGAAATCTGACCGAGGCCTTGTGTTTTCTACAGGAAATTATGATCGTGATCTTACTGATGTGAGACTCCTTCGCAGTCTGACCAATCTTTGCGCATACTCACCTAGAACCATCAGGTATATTACAACACTGGTACGCAAACTCTAGAATGAGATCACGAATATCGTGTTTGAGTCGTGCTGATCATCATCACAAATATTTGCGCCACAGAGTGTACGTCTGCGCGTCCCGATCATCAGGAACACATTCTAATATACCTGCCACCACCCTTGTAGTCGTGAACACTGTCGCCGCGTTTCCGAATCGTTCTCTAATGGGTAAAGCGCAAGAAGACTGTGAGTTCAAGTGAAATTCGGGACATGGTGAATGCGGCCGCTAAAATACCACGTCCAGGGTTCTTCGACACCCTGTCAGAATCCCAAAAGCGCGGAGCCGTCTGGCGCATTGTGGGGTGCGTAGTATTCATAGTTTCACCGTACCCTTGATCTAAACAATTCTGTGACAGTCAGCAAATCGTGTTCACCCAATTAGAGGAAAACGGGTCCTGTGAGAAACGATCACCGCTTTCCCGGGTTTCTGAGTCGCTCACCTGATACCCTGATGTATTTTGACAGTTGATCTGGTACCGCCCACTGTCCCAACGCGAAGTTACCGACTCATTTCATGGTTTCGTTTCCAGGATGCATGGGATGGATATCGGGCCAATCGACAACGTGTCCTCGATTACTTGTATACGAATAAAATAAGCAACACGGTCATCCTGTCGGGTGACAGCCACGCCAATTGGGTGTCCGACCTTGCGCGTAGGTCCAAGCAGCTGCTATGTTAAGATGTTCTTGGTTGACAGATGTTCTTGATGCAGACCCCAACGATACCGCAACGTAAGTCGCAGTAGTATGGAATTCGGTCCGGCTACTTCTTGCGAAACACTGAACCTATTGAACCTTGTCAGTTACGATCCGGTCACCGGAAAAGGTGCTATTGGCGTTGAATTCGCCGGCACCGCAGTGACTTCTAGCTCCTCCTTTGGGGCGGGCATTCTCCCTGCAGCTGCCGACGTAATCTCTCGTGGTTTGGTCGCCGTAAATCTCAATCTCCAATGGAGTGAGGGGTCCTATCGTGGCTTCTTTACTCTAACGGTCGACTCAAATAACATCACCGCTACGTATTACGCAATGAGGAACATCAGTCCGTATCAAAACGCACTTGGTCAAACAACATCTGACATACACTGGTTTTGCTTAGGCTCGCCGAATTTGGATAGCTTCGCCAGCGCTAAATTTGTTGTCAATGCAGGCGACAACAAAGTGGCACGCCCAGTGGGTGCAGGTACGATTTTAGCGGGCGTCGCAAAAGCAAACGCATCTGCGAACGGCACAGTCGAGGGGGGTTGAACAAGGTCTACATTCCAAACCTTCAACTTATTTCGTTCCTTCTTGTTTACCATGCTTGTACTTTCATCTCAACGAACGTCACATTCTTCTCATGCAAAGTGAATTGGTTAACTTCAACCGCAGAACTCTTTTATTCTCAAGTCACGCAGATAGAGTCATAATACAGTGAATGCATTGTTCTAACTGCGATATAGTATACATTTTGAAAGCATTAAAAAGATGTGAAGTCATTAACCACCGACGCGTTACACCCAAGAGACACCCTTAGTCGACCTCCTCGACGCTGGGGCCGTCCTCAGCACCAGCACCGGGGAAGCCACCAGGAGCAGCGCCACCAGGGAATCCGCCAGCGCCACCAGGGAAGCCACCAGCACCACCGTCTGGTGCACCAGCCGAGCCGTAGAGTTTCTGCATAATGGGGCTAGAGAAGATATTGTAATCAGTAAACGCGTATTGTTAGACGGGATAAAAACATACTTGGCAATGGCCTCGAGCTCCTTCTGCTTCTCCTCGTACTCCTCCTTGGAGCCCTCCTGCGATGCATCGAGCCACTGGATGGTCTCATTCACGGCAGTCTCCAACTTGGTCTTGTCAGCGGCCTCGAACTTGTCGGCAAGCTTCTCGTCGGTCAAAGAGTTACGGAGGTTGTACGCGTACGACTCAAGACCGTTCTTAGCAGCGATGCGCGAAGCGGCAGCCTCGTCCTCAGCTAGAGAAGGATTATGTTAGATGCGAGCACGTAACGTAGTCAAAATGAAGACTTACCCTTGTATTTCTCGGCCTCGTCAACCATGCGGTCGATCTCCTCCTTGGAGAGACGTCCCTTGTCGTTGGTGATGGTGATGCGGTTGGATTTACCAGTGGTCTTGTCGGAAGCGGAGACATTGAGGATACCGTTGGCGTCGATGTCGAAGGTGACCTCGACTTGGGGGACACCACGGGGAGCGGGGGGAATGCCGGAGAGCTCGAATTTACCGAGGAGGTTGTTGTCCTTGGTGCGGGCACGCTCACCCTCGTAAACCTGGATGAGGACACCGGGCTGGTTGTCGGCGTAGGTGGAGAAGGTCTCGGACTTCTTCGTGGGGACGGTGGTATTCCTCTTGATGAGGGCAGTCATGACACCACCAGCGGTCTCGATACTGTTGGGGAAATCGTCAGTAAGAGGAAAAAATGAGATAGGGAAAGAAGCGGCTTACCCGAGAGACAAGGGAGCAACATCGAGGAGAAGGAGATCCTGGGTCTTCTCGGAAGTGTCACCGGACAAAATGGCGGCCTGGACGGCGGCACCGTAGGCGACAGCCTCGTCGGGGTTGATGCTCTTGTTGGGCTCCTTGCCGTTGAAGAAGTCTGACACGAGCTTGACGATGCGGGGAATACGGGTCGAACCACCAACGAGGACGATCTCGTGGACGTTGGCCTTGTCAATCTTGGAGTCGCGGAGGACCTTCTCGACGGGCTCGAGGGTACCACGGAACAGGTCCTGGCAGAGCTCCTCGAAGCGGGCACGGGTAAGCGAAGTGTAGAAGTCGATACCCTCGAAGAGGGAGTCAATCTCGATGGAGGTCTGGGCAGCAGAAGAAAGGGTGCGCTTGGCACGTTCGCAAGCGGTGCGGAGACGACGGAGAGCACGAGCGTTGGTAGAAAGATCTGAGGGCAAAACAAGAAATGAGTGAATGTTATCAAATATGTATAAGAACAAACGTGGCTTACCCTTCTTGTTTTTGCGCTTGAACTCCTGGGCGAAGTGGTTGACGAGTCTGTTATCGAAATCCTCACCACCTAAGTGAGTGTCACCAGCGGTAGGCTTCACTTCGAAGATACCCTCCACGATAGTCAAGAGCGAGACATCAAAAGTTCCTCCACCAAGATCGAAGATGAGAGTGTTGCGCTCCCCAGCGACCTGATTGTCAAGACCGCATGCGACAGCGGCGGCGGTAGGCTCGTTGATGATACGGAGATCGTCATGCCCGAAATAGTTCCGGCATCCTTGGTAGCTTGACGCTGGGAGTCGTTGAAGTAGGCGGGGACAGTGACGACGGCGTTGTTGATGGTGGTGCCGAGGTATGACTCTGCGGTCTCCTTCATCTTGAGGAGGACCATGGAGGAGATTTCTTCAGGTGACTAAAAACACAAAGATCAGCTGTGATTATAGACTAACGCGAATAATGGACTCACGAATTCCTTCTTCTCTCCCTTGTACTCAACCTCAACGTAGGGCTTTCCACCCTTGCTGAAGACGCGGAAAGGGAAATGCTTCATATCCGACTGAACCTCAGCGTCATCGAATTTACGTCCGATGAGACGCTTAGCGTCGAAGACACTAAAAAGGGATGATCAGCTATGATCGATCTGCTAATTATATGAAAGGGACGTACGTGTTGTGGGGGTTCATGGCAACCTGATTCTTGGCTGCATCTCCGATGAGACGCTCATTGTCGGAGAAAGAAACGTAGGATGGGGTGGTACGGTTACCCTGGTCGTTGGCGATGATCTCAACACGATCGTTTTGCCATACACCGACGCAGCTACATGGTAGTATAAAAATTAGAATCAAGGCCGCATGAGAAAAAAAGCAAAGCAACTCACGAGTAGGTGGTACCCAAATCAATACCGATTGCTTTTGAAGATGCCATGATTGTAGCGGGAGATGGATGCTATGAAAATGCTAAGGATACAAATGTGATGTTGTGGGTTCTCAGAACGAACCTAGAGGGATGGATGGATGCGATGGGGGAAAAGTGAGGAGGACGACCGAGTGATAGGTCTGTTTTATATTTTTTGACGTGCCCTGGAAGGGCGCAGAACCGTACAGAACCTTCTACAAGATTTCTATGGGTCACGTGTCTCACCTATATATGTCGTCACCTTCCGCTTCTGGATGCTGCTTCAGTGAGTTCTCGAGGTTTCTGCAGTATTCCTGAATCGCCTTGAGGCAATTCTGAGGCATTGAGGAACGGGGTTTCGAACTACCAGATGGCTGTCCGAAAAAATATGATAGAGTTCTAAGTAACAAATACGTATTGTAGTGTTGAAGAAAGAAACACGGAAGGAAGCGTGAATGGCATGCGAAGTCGTACAGTCTCCGGGAACGGTGTCGATCGAATGGAGCGAGAATGGAAATGAAACGAGATATATTGTCTGGTCTGACGGGCGGCACTGTCCATAGAGGTAGCGCGATGATTAGAGGATAACAGTCGGAGAAAACCTGGATGAGGGTGATGATCATCACGTCGGTAGCCAAAGTTACTACTCCGATGCCACAACGTGGCGCCCTGCTTCATCTAGACTACGATGAGCTTGTAGATCACGCAGAACGGTTGGATCCACTGTCACATCTATGATCAGCTCAGATAAGATCTATCTTCCAGCGCCACACACCTGGTAGGACACTCTTCCTGCGCACATGTGGACCTTGTCCAGTTGGCGAGAGGTCTGTTGAGACGTCGGGGTATGTTCGCTAAATGACACACAATACATTCTCAGATACAGATAACGACGGAAAGCGTAGTGAACGATTAGTGGATTTAACGTACATCCAAACCGGGGTCTGCCGTAGGAACGCGCTCGATACTATCCAGATCCCCCGAAACATCTTCGATCGACGCTGCATTGAGCTCCATGGACAGATCCATGATATCGTCGTCTACAGCCGGTGGAGGTGGTGGAGGGGCGTGGGGAATTTCGACGTAACCTTCTGGGAACTTGTTCCCGGGAGCGTTTTTCAAAGCTTGCTCTCGCATCTTCTGCCACGACTCATATCGATGGACGGCATGTTGTTGCTCCCTATATAATGTGGTTCAAATCAAATTGACAAGCAAACGACAAGATATGCACACTTACTCGATCTTTCGTTGCTTATACTGCTGCATGGACTCTTCGAAGAGATCAGGATTGATCTCCATGAATAGTTTGAGGGCATTATACACCATACTGTGTATAGTCCTGGGTACACCGATGTTAGATTACCAAAGATAGCATTGCTTATGAAGAGAGGTGCTTACCGATTCCAGTGGGACTTGGAGTTAGTGTACAGAGCCGGGAATACAATCGGCAATACAATCGCAAGGTTGTCGCTCATGAGGTTCACCACGTACTCGTTGTTCCAGTACAACAATGCGCGCTCAGCGACCTGGAAGTGCTGACTATTGATACAGCGGGCCAGTTGCTGGAACAGCGGAACCTGTATCTTTTGGAATTCCACCGGATCCGTAACATCCAAAACCTCCTCGACCTCATTGAGGAACATCACCTCCTTCGGCGAGTTGACTTTCGGCCAGTACTTCAATAGCCCCATCATCACCTCCTCCGCAAGCGCCGGATCCTTCTCCAAGAATTGCACCACACAGTAGGCGAGTTGTGGGTGATACAGAGACAGACTTTTCACTTTGTGGAGAGGGATCAGGGCGCGTGTCAGGAAGATTTTATGTTCCTCCTTGAGCGGCAGCGCGAAACCGTTGATGATGGACCCTAGTATCTCCAGCAACTCGGCGATTCCGTTGTGCCGTTCCGTCTCGTACACAAAGTGGAAGAACACATTGTTGATTGACCGACGGATGAATGCGCGAAGGTTCAAGAACTTGCCGTAGATTCGATGGAGCGTCGTCTTGAGGAAATCGCGCTCTCGTGGGTCTTCAGAATCGAACAGCTCGAGGAGGTTGAGGACAAAAGGCTGATCGATGTATCGCTTGGCCATGTTGGTGTTGAAGTCAGGGCTTTCGACAAAGCGCAGGAAGAATTCGTAAACGATCTGTAAGTGGGGCCATGCGAGTTCGAGAACGGGTTCGTCTTCTTCTGGGTCGAAGGCGTCGCCAGTAGGATTTACAGGAGGGGGTATGGATCGGAATAGGTTGGTGGCAAACTACAGTCCTTGAGCACTTAACCAGGACAATAGCCGACTTGATACGTACCATGTGGACCACCTCGGGGTATACATTTTCCGTGATGACTCCTCGTTGAGTCGTTATATATTCCAACATCTCATGCAACGTCTGTGCCTTGATTTGCTTGCCTTTAAGCTCAGCACTGGCATCGTTGAAATCAAATAATACACGGCATTGGTGGAGTTTCTTGATAAATAACTGTGGTCGTTCGCCTGGAGGTGTCTCTGGAAAATGACAGAGTTAAGCAAGACAGATATATGCAGCAGGTAAACCGCATACCCATGAAAGGAGGCAGGCGTTCGATGTCGACCTTCTCTGTGACAACGAAACGACTGCTCCTCTGTTTCCTTGGGGGTTTTCCAACCATAGGAATAGTATCTTTGGGGCCTGCCCGAAGACGATTCAAAGTGCCCGAACGCGGTGCATCAACCCCTGGGGTAGTATGCGCTGCAGCTGTGCCAAAGTTAGGTGCACCGCGATGAACTTCAGGGGCTGCATCTGAGTTGACAACGACTATCGATGGAGGTACGTTGATGTCTCCTGAGTGCCTGCGATCGGGGGTGGTGTTCCCAGCAGACCCCGGGGAGGAGGAGCGAGCCTGTGACGCTCCAGAGTGATTGGCGTTATTGAGACTACTTGCAACAGAGGATCCAGGAACAGGTAATGGTTTGGCAGTGTTGGGAGGAGGGGGAGGGGGTGCAGCAGCAGCGTTCGACTTTGACTCCTTCTTGGAAGAACTGTCCTGTGAACCCTTTCTATTAAGCTGAAAAGAGAAGAAGACGTGTCAGGATACGCGTGCAATGGGTAACAGTGAACTGACGAGTGTTTTCTTGAGACCTTTCATGTTCATCAGAGTTCATGAACAATTTGAGGAATACCGCGAGAAATAGAAAGCCTGTATAACGCTTGCAGTTACAATTTGGACCGTAGCAAGCACAAATCGATGAGGAACACAACAAACTGGCACAGCGTCACGCCGTAACAGTCAGGTTCATCAATCTGAACCATGTCGATATCCCCGGGCTCAGGAGCTCCTTGGTTACTGCAACTATCGTCGTAGCATATACTCTCCAATCTCTGTGCACTTGCAGGCAATTGTTGAAATTATTGCATCCTTACAGGCTTTCTGACGCCGTCTGCCTGCAGACTGCGGGGCACTCACGCCGACACGAGACGCCCGGAAAGGCAGGTGGTCACAAGGCTCCTTATTTGGCCTCCGTGTACTGCTCGACAACGGCCACAAGACTCTCTCATTAACGCCCATCATGGCTGGTTCGTCCTCATCGTTCTGCCTGCATAGCTCGCATGACTGACTTGCTTTCTAGCCATTTACGCAGTTTACACGTCTCCTACCCATCCACCAATCCCAAATCACCTCCCTACATTGATCGTAACGCCTCACGGTCAGCCTTCTCTCAATAATGCTATTTGACCTCTTGTTCAACTTTGCTGTAGGTCAACCGTCCAACATCTTATATTCATATCTTCATACCAATTTTGTAAGCTCCATGCCCTCTGCTATTGATTCGGACGACTCACGCTCGTTCAGAATACCGAGAATTATCTCTTGACCCCTTCCCCGCAAGGTGACCTATGTGTTGCCAAACTCTTCCCTCCTCGACCGAAAGAAAGCGGCAAGGCTTCGGCCTCTGATCCCGGACACTCCTCTGCCGGATCTCGCGTGGTTCGTTGCGAAGCCTCCCGTAATCTTAAATGGTCCATCGCGAATACCGGTGTCATTTCCCCGATCTACAAACTGTCACTCCCCTCTCCAGATTCACCCGATCTTCCTCTTTTCCAAGTGTCCAAGCCGAATCCGAATGCAGCTTTCTGGAGTATGTTCTACTTCGCGTATGCAGGCCACAATATTCCGCCGAAGCGAATCGAATTCGGGAAGATACAAAAGAATCCTCCCGGCCCGAACGGCGGGGGCACAAGAATTAGCATCACAGGAAAAACTCCCGAAGAAAAAGCTGTATGGCAGACCCTGGGAGAGGGAAATGAGGATTGCGTCGAGTGGGTAGTGCTCTGCGCTGCCTTGAAT
>CEMG01180586.1:27242-38348 GCA_001179705.1 Baeospora myosura
ACATACCGTCTTCGATGTACGAGGGCTGTTTGAACGTAGAGACTTGAATCAGAGCGAATCGGTACTTCATCAAGTCTTTATCAGAAACACCTATCCGCGCCTGGAGTCGCTTCTTCGTGTCTGAGAACTTCTCGCCCTGATTTACAATGTCAGGAAGTATTGTAAACAATATTTAAGAATGAACATACCCGTTTGACAACGAATTTGAAGGGAACACCGTGTGTCCGTGAGAGCTCTTTCGAAAAGTGGAAAACTCCAATCACTTTGTCAGTATCGTCAGCTTCGAGCTCTTCCCGTGGAATTTCCTGTGGAAGCGATGATGAATACCTTGATGCAGCAGTGTACACCAGAGAAAACAGAAACTTACTTCTGCGTAGAGTTCTACTGGATCGGGAATATTGCCAATCATTTCTGACCCGGTAAACTCTTTCTGAGTCTTTCCATCTTTGGAAATCTCGAAGACGCGAATCTTCCCGGTCCCCGTCGGTGTTAAGGTTACCAATTTCGCCAGATGATCCGCGAGATCGTGGACCGAGCTGGTCTTTGGCAGAAGGAACGGATGTGTGATTTCCTCCTTGTTGTGGATACCGGTCCATATCACCTTCAAGCTGCGCTTCGTCTCGAGTTCGACAATGCTGACTTCGAGCTTCTCGTACATGATGACAGTACTCGTGGTGTAGTACGGTGCCATAATTTCAGCGACACTTTGGTTCAGTGATCGCTTCAGCACAGACTTCGCGGTCCCGTTAGTAGCGTGTGTTGTCGTGAAACGCAATTTGATTGGATCATGTCGAAGGAACTCCCCAGCTTTCGCAGACATCTATAGAGTTAGTGAAATATCAGCGTATATCTACGACAGTGTTACTATGAACACTCACTGTATCGTAGTTCTGTTTCTTGCTCAAGACAAGGCTGAACTCTGGATGGTCATGATCTGGCTCCTCAAATTTAGGCCTGAAGATTATCATGACGCGATTCTGGAGGAAATCATAGAATTGGATGGGATTTGAGTAGAGCCCCTGATTGTCAAGGTCGTGAGTCCTGTAAAAGAGGCACTGTCAGTAACTATCTTAGGCAACGCTCTTGTATTGCAACTTACTCCTTTTCTGGGAGATCGATCTGGAAACAGATGACATCACCATCCTGAATCTCGCTCTGTGCGAAGGAGAGTTTGGGTTTCATGAGTTCAATCATTCCTGGTTTGATTTCCTGAAGAGATTGTGAGCAATCGCGTTCGGATAGGCCACAAACAATGGCAGTACCTCGTATAGTTTTACGGGAGTCCCAGCAGGCCATCGCATCCTCTCATTGATTATGGTCACAAGGTCACCAACTTTACTGGTCCGTAGCATATATGTCTTTCCAGCTCCGGTTAATGTCTGCTTGGAAGTGTCAAAATGCTTCATGAAGACCATGATGGATTGTGGTGGTGGATCCGGCTGCAAACAGGTTAACAACTCTGCGACAAAAGGAGAAACCATATGCATACCTTAGATGGATCAGTTATCACGTCGAGGTACAGGCGCAGATCATTCTGCCGAGCCGCCATGTTGTTTCGAATGACCTCCACAGCTACATTATCATCGGTTAAAATGGGTTGCAATACTCCATGAGGAACGACTTACTTAGAGTTGGTTCATTCTCAGGAATGTGGGTATCAGGTCGAACCGTCTTATTCTGACGGTTCACGAGCACCCATAGACGAATTTGGCTCTCGGGATGGTTAAAATGCTGTGCTACCCGACCTTTGAAGGTGCTGTATGTCTCTTGTTTCAATACGCGGAAACTCGGGAGGTCCGATGGTGGCCAGTTCTTCTCGTCAAAGGTAGCAAGGTCGAAACCTTCGTGGTGTGAGAAGGTGTCATCCGTTATGACCTGTGAAAAAAAGACAAGTAAGTATGGAGAAGATAGAGGGATTTGATAGCATACCTTCGCAGTTAAGAATAGGTGCTGCTCCTCCCTTTCTCTCTTCTTTGCTTCCACTTGAAGTCTTTCCTCGTCCAGTCTGCGCTCTGAAGAGGAAAGGTGTCAAAAATAGAACCCAGATTGTCAAAGGGGTTTGCATACTCAAGTGAGGCGGCGTGTCTTCCTCTGTAAACGACTGAAGGACCTCGTTGATAGCCGACTCGCGGATGTAGACCAGCATGTAGGCGTTAGTGAAGCGTTTGATTGGGCGGACCTGGTTACGTTGTACGGTAGGTGTGACACCATTCATGGCTTCGCCACCGTAGTTTTCTTCCAGGACCTCTCTGTCCGTAACAGGCGTCACACGATCATCGTCGAACTTCAGCCATCTTGTTTCACGATCTGGTTTGATCAGTGCAAAATAGTGACCGCCGTGCAAGTCTCCTGAATGAACCAGGACGCCGTGAAGCTTGTAATTCCAGGGCTTAGATCTGTCGGCATTGGCGTCGAGGAACTCCCCGAGGTCGATCTCGAAAGGGAACTCGTGGCGATCATTGATCTTGACCATGGCATCACGCTGCATGTCATATTCGAAACGCTTGAGCTGGAGGTGGAGGACCGGAGGGAACGACTCGAATATGATGCCCTTCTTAGCATCCTGGAGACCTAGACCCTCTGCCGCGTATTTGTTCTCTCCGTCGAGAGTTTCGACAGCGACATAATCCCTGAAGGACTCCATCAAATTCTTCAAGCCTTTGACGTTCAACTGGATGTCTGCCGTAGAAACGAGGATTGCGAGTCAGACACCGGGGCTGGGCTGTTGAGCTGAGACGCACCGTTAAACTCCTCAGTCCTTGCAGACTCGTATTCCACGTTGACACATTTGATGTAACTCTTCATCTTACCAACGAAAAGCTTTGCGATGGCACCCTCCGATTTGGTGCCCTGATAGGAAGTGGACGTGAGTAGTCGTTTGAAATGGTTCTACTCATGACGCTCACTTTCATCTTGGACTCCAATTTGTCCAGGAGAACGCGACTAAACTCCTGCACGTCATGTTGCAGAAACGAGTCCAGTGACTTCCAACCAAACGACTTAGTCAGTTCAGTGGTACCTGGCAGATACAGATGTCTATCAGATCTTGAACGATATACAAGATAGGATCCGCTTACCAACGGGCTGCTCAGAGGTCTGCAGATGGTAGAATACGCGCTGCAGAGCTAGAGCTACACTCTCCGTAGGATGGTCGTCCTCAGTAGGTATTTGATACACCGCCTGTGAGATCTAATATTAGAAGCCGGCCTAAAACTGCGCGCAGGTACAGGGTCACGTACCGTCCGGAAATAACGTGTGCAGTAGAGAGATTGAAGCAGGGAGTTCATGTAACAAGTGGCGCCCTGGTTCTTCAGTCCAACAAAGCCAGTCTCCTTCTTGGAATCGTAGCTATATAACGGATATCAGCCACAATTTCATCATCCAAGACATCAGCATACTTCACGAAATTGTGCCACAGCACGCCTGTCGGATCTTCCAGCACACGCACAAATACAGAAATGTCAGCAGCGTCGTCCTCAATAGTGGCCTTGTTATGTCCCTCCTGAGCATGGAACAACTTCCGCAATTCGCTGAATCTGGTGAAACCCCAATCACACTCCTCCGCGATAAACCGATGGTGGGCATCTGTGAGTCATTAATGTTGACATAGTGATATCATTGAATCGTGTGGATACGTACGGCTGACTGTGAAAACGGTGGGATCGTGGATGTTGGAAATGACGAGTGCAAACTGCGCGCAAGCGTGCCACCCTTCGGGTGCCTTCTTAGGCTCCGCGTAGTCGAGGTACACCGACACAGTATCGTTAGGTGGTGAGTTGGAATTTCCAAAAGGGAACAGCAATATTCGCCTTGACGAGATATGAGTGTGGCGGACGCAAATGATGAGTCGGTGATACGGACCATTTGTGCCCTCCACACTCAAACTCCGGACTTGTGAGCTTCTTGTCCAGTTTCTTCCAGCTGCTAAGTCGCCAGGTGAAGACCTGGAAATCTTTGATGTCGTGACCCATATCTGGCATATGCTTCGCCGCAAAAGCTTCATCTGTAGTACAATGGCAACAATTAGGGAACAAGCGCGAGCGAGCAGAGGGCAAGCGACTCACGATTGCGCACAGACACCACCTCATCTATCTCCATGGGAGGGCCACCATTCGCTTTCTCGTCTAGATGATCCATGTTATCGTTCTAAGATAACCGCGACGAACGGGTCGGGTGAGTTACGAGTGTGCGGAGTTGCCAAAAGTTGGCTTGTTAAATCAGCGCACCATAGCAAGCACCAGGCCCAGATGAGCGACAGATTATTCCAGGACTTGGATGCAGAATGAATACGATTAGGAACGAAATTTGGATGTCGCCAGAGCAGGGGATGTTGTACAGCGGTGAAGTGCCTGACAAAGTCTGCAGAGCCACGAAATGCTGACTAAGCCCGCTGCCATGCCATAAAATGTCACTGACGCGTCACATCTTTTTTTCTCATCCTCCCATGTCCTTCCATTGAATTCCATCCTCCGAGCATTTGCGATCTCTGAGTCTCTCTCGACATTTCGATCTCATTCTATAAGCATTCGCCCTCGTCGTGTGCTTCTTCTACTGACCCCACACGGTCCTTAAATTGTCTCGACAGGGAGACGCCAGTCACCATCAGCCTTTCCGCTGACTACTGTCGATAATGAGTCAAAATCGTGTAAGAATAATCCATCGGAGGTGAAGCGCTGCTTGGATCTCGTCTTGAGTCCAGGCGGTTGCTACCATCCTTTGACAAGCCTTTTGCGTTGATGATATCTGTCCAGTACACCATGTACACCACTTGGGACTCGTGTCTTTTCGCATTAATTTGGCATACAACCTCCTTTCCGCTTATCCATGTCATTACTTTGTGTTTTATATGTATACATACCTTTTCATGACAACTGAAATATCATCGGTTCAAGATCATTCCAAGATCCTCGAGTACACGCGCATACCATGAGCTGTTATAGCTACGTTACAAGTTCTTCTCCAGCCTTCTCCGTTCCTTCAATTAGTCATCGAATGAAGGTTACCCTTCCCTTACCTCCAGACAGACAGCCAGTTAGAGTCTCTACAGTTCGTGGGCTGCCCGGGCCCAAGTCGAAGAAATTGCAGCCAACCATGTCAGTTTATGATCGGTGTCTCGAGGCGGAGACCTTCCCAAATAGGTTGCTATTGGAACAGGCCTCATGTCGACAAGGCCACCGTGCCCTCTTTTCAACTTTCTTTCTTTACCGGAACACTCGTGTCGGTAGGGACAGAGAGAGAAGGGGTCTGAAACTTCTCTATTCACTCCCAATCTCTGCATGAAGAGTTTCTTCCAGCGAAAGAACGATCGCCAACCTGGCCCATCCGAGTCCAAACCTGCTCCAAGAGACCCATACAAGCTCTGGTTTCCCTCTTCACGTACCGCAGCAGAACCCTCTCACCGTCGAACTTCTGAGAGCGCTGGCAATGCTGATACCGGAAGCAATGTTCGAGGTCAGCACCAAAAACAGCGCAGTTCGAGCCGAACTCCACGACCTGCCGCGGATGCATATTCCCAGTCTGCTCCCGCTGTCCCAACTGTCTCCACATACAAGTCTGCTACGGTATCAGCTGCCAATGCCATACCACCTGGAACAACTCGTTCAATCAACACTTCCAATATCCTCCCCCAGCAAGCCCCCTCCCAGGCGTACAGCAAGGCGTCTACACGGTCTCGATTCCCATCGGCGCCGGCGCAGAAGAATCAACCAGACACGTACGGTGTTACGCTCCAGTCTGACAGAACGAGAGATACTGCTGTCAACTCTCACCCATCCCATGAGCACAATCTCAAGGCTTCGCGCCACGGGCAGAACGGAAATGGACATGTACTTTCTAATGGTGCTGTCCTGACATCCGAGTTCTGGGTTCCCCCCACACAGCCATCGTCATCTTCCAGAATGCACAAGGAACGCGAGGATGAAAGGGAGAGGGAGCGGCAGAGGGAAAGCAACGAGAGAACAGAGAGACGTCGAAACAAGGAGCGTGACAGGGAGAACGAGAGACCACGAGAGAAAGATGTCGACAGGGAATCGGAAAGGCAGCGGGAGAAAGATGCGCGTAGAAGCGAAAGGCAGAAGGACAAGGATGCTTTGCGGGAGCGGGAGAGACAACGAGAAAGGGACGCGACGTTGGAGAAAGACAGGCAGCGAGAGAAGGAATCGACTCGGCTGAAAGAGAAGCAACGGGATAAAGACACGGCGCGCGACCGGGAGAAGGTGAAGGAGAAGGAGGTAGAAGGCGAGAGAGCTCGACGACACCACAAAGAGAATGACCGAGATCGCGAAGGTCGAAGGGACATGGATTCCCGGCCTCGGGAAGATCATCTCATGGCGGACAAGGACCGACGAAGAGATCCCGACACGAAATCACTTCGACAGTATAAGACATATCCAGCATCCATAAGAGACCCGCACGAAGAAGGCGAAAGCTCAGACAGCTCCAGGCCAAAGGTGGCCCCAGGCCCCTCTGGCCACCGTCGACATCGTACTGAGGAAGGAAAAGGGATACCATCATCCGTATGCAGTTCCTTCGTTCTCCTTGCTCTTACTCTGAAAGATCATGTTTCTAGACCTCAAAGAGACACCATGACCCAAAGCCTTCTTCGATAGCGGTAGCAGCGCCAAACTCTTTCTTCGTACCACCTACAGCACCATCAAATGTAAGCGACAATTATGGAGCGGATACACCGAAACCTCTGCCTGTACACCTGCCAAGCAGACCAATCGCGCTCAACAAACCTCAGAATGACGGAGAGGATGGGCAAGCAGGTCTCTCTGGCAGTGACAATGAGCAAAACAAACGTCGAGAGGTATTTAGTGTCCTCGTCAATATGCATACCGTCCTGACGACATATAATAGCGTCGTCGTGCTGCAGATCGCCCTCCAGACCATGCCACTGGTACCAGAAGTCGTCATCGAGATAGCGTGGTTCCGAATCAACCTATCAACCCCTCTGTATCACTGGCTCAATCTTCTTCGATTTATCCCCAGCCATTTCCTGTCTCCCAGCCGTCGAGTCAACCACCAGTGGTCGTACAGGTACGGTATTGTCTATATAACGTCACCATTCTTTTCTCAGTCCTTCCAATAGTCATACCTCGGACAACAATCTTCTCGCATGCAGCCAGGAGATTATATGTCAAGAAACAACATGGACAAGAAGCCTGAAGCGCAATCTACGGCTCCGTATCTCTCTTCGTACTCAGGCCATATCAGACAGGCCAGCGCGCCTTCTCAATTCGTTAGTATTCGCGCTGGACAGGGCCCTTCAGACCCACCAATATCTGATGTCTTCTATAAGCCTCCTACTTCAGGGTACGCATCAGCATCAGCCTCTGCTGCTCGGACCGAGGAACTACGCCGACAGCAGGCTGATATGAATCATGTCCCAAATGATTATGCTCGGCCCACAAGAAGCAGCAACGTGGAGACGTCAGCGAGCTACCCTCAAGCCACAGTTTCGAAGGCATCGCTCCAACCTCCACAGCCCCAATATGGGTCCATGCCAGCATCAGCAAACCTAACCAAAGTCTCATCAGACCGTCGGAGTCCTAGTACATCGCATCCTGCAATACCGAGCACACCACAGCACCGAGAAACTACTCTACCTCCTCACAGTTCAACGTCGCAGGTCAGCCTTCTATATCACCCTCTTCACTGTTTTCACTAACAACGCTGCAGTATCTAACGAACCAAACGAATCACTCGTCTTCACAGTCAACTCTTGAACCGTCGCGTCCCTCCCATGTACCCACGAATGGAACCACGACAATAAGGAAAAAGCCGTCATTATATGCTGATATTCCCGCACATGCACCGACCTCAATACCTCATGGCAGTTCTGCGATACCTTCCATGGGCTTCCTGACTGTAGCCAATGAAGCGAAAGGAAAGGGATACCTCGGTCCAGTGGCCGTGACGTCGGGGACACCCCTCATTCCAAATGCAAACAATGCTTCCGTGGGAGACAGGCATCCCTACTCATCTACGGCTGATCAGTCAAGGGTATGCCCCTCCACTTTTCGTTGATTTATCATTGGCAGACCCCCTGATTTTTGCTTATACAGCGGCATGATACTTCAGCTACTATCACAGGACATCAGCCCCAAGGTCAAGCGTCCCATCTACATGCACCACGGGCAATGGATCAGCCCAGAGGTGGACCCTCAGCACAGCCCAACTATGTTTCTCAGTTGATAGCTGGATTCGAAGCGCGCTCTCCCAAGTCTGCGCCCAATTCAAATTTGAATGATGGTCCATCAATGCAGCAGACCTCATCTGCCATGGGCTGGAGTCAGCAGGAGTCTCCCGAAAGGACTGGTCGTCCTGGTACGATCGTCCAGTCATCAAGCACAAGAGAGCATGATCAGCTACAATCCAATGCTAACACGAGTGGAGGATTATCCATAAACCGTCCCTCATCTGCCATGGGTTGGAAAAATGAGCCTACCGAGCCGCTTGCTCGGCCTGCTCTATTAACTGCAGTTTCTCATCCTATGACCTCTGGTTCAGCGCCAACTCCAAGTTCTGCCCTCGCTGCATCTAATTACCGTGCTACGACGGCAACGGCTTCTCATCCAGTTATCTCCGTGAAACCATCGACGATGACTGATATTCCGTCGGGATCCTCTCGCACTCGAGACGCTACGGATCTGCATAGCTCTTCTGCAACCAAGGGTGATGTTCCCGTCGTGTATGGCTCGAGTTCAAGGGACTCTGTCTTCGATTCTTCACCTCATAACCGTATCCCTTCGACACAAAGCTCTGGCCATCGTCAGCCTCCATCATCCACTACGGACGTTGGGACGGGCCTATCGTTCAATAGCAGAGCAGCACCCCCAACATCTATCGACGATCTGAGGCGGGCTCCACCGTCTCACAGGGATCATGAAGTCGATGTGTCTTCTGGTAGCGTCCCTTTTACGCGCCCTTCAGCTCCTCAATATCCTCAGATGAACCCTTCGAAAACTCAGCCGTCGCTGTCTCGCAGCCCATCGTCTGCCCAGCTTAATCCCGCTACTGCTGACACGAGAAATGTGACTTCTGCAGTCGGTGCATATGGCCTACCCCACGCAGATCCTCGAACCAACGTGACGAGTAATGTACTATCTGGAGACTCAAGGATGGCAAGTAATGCTCAAGATCGGAATATTCCCTCTACCTCAGCATCGGCTTTTCAGCATCCAAAGTTGGCTGAATTGCTTTCATCGCCTTATGAGAGTGCGCGACAAATGCCTTCTATACCCTCATCCGCTGCTGCGGATTCATATCACAGGAATGTAAATATGGCTAATCAAGCTCAACAAAGTCGCATAGTCTCGTCAGAAGCGTCTCCCTCGAATACGCATTTGTCCAAGTCCAAAGAACCCAACGACAGGACCTACGGAGATTCTTCTCGGCCACAGTCTTCTCGGTCAAACTTAAACGGCAAACCACCCAGCCCCGCGACCCAATCTTTGAACCACCGCACAAGCCCTTCCAAAGTCCCATCACATACTCCGCCCTCTCCCGCATTCCTCAATGCTACCTCTACCCCACCTCCTCGTCAATCTCCTTCGTCCTCATCTCTATCCAAAGCTCAGGACACGCGCCTGGGTGGGTTGGCACATGCCGCACAAGACACGCCGTCGTCCCACGCATCCCATCGTGGACAGCCTGCTGTGACCCCTCCCAAAGCTTATCCACCTTCGGTACATCATATGAATTCGCAATCTTCGATCCATCCCCTTAATAACGTTCGTAATATGTATTCTGACCACTCACAGCTCAATGACACGCATCTACAGCCTCGTAACACGCAAAATTCATACCCTTCATCTACTGTATACCAATCTCAACCTTCATACCCTGCACCGTCAAACACATCCAATGTTAACGCTAAGCACTCTACCTCCGACACACCTGTCCCTTTGTCTTTGGCTTCCACGTCAGCGATGGCAAAGACAAAATCAGCATCTGCCTGGAAACATGCTGATACTTTAAAGCCTCAAGCGGGTGCATCCTCCTCCTCGGCCATTCATCCTTCAACCTCGACTCGTCCTTTGCCAAAATCCCATGTATCATCAACATCCCGGAACCATGAACCGCCTGCTGCTTCTAATCAAGCCTCTTCACGTGTAGATACGACCGCATACTCTGTACCACAACCTTTCAATCAGGCTCCGACTCGTCCTCAGCAATCTGTAACCGTACCGATACCCCCTGATGTCTATTCTTCTTCACGATCGGGTCAAAATCCGTCGATACGTCCCGCTCCGCCCACCCAGTCATCACAGTCTCATGCTACTACTCAGTACCTCCATCCTAACTCAGCCGCATCACGGCCACAGAAGGTTTCTCGGATACCCTCGGAAGAATCCCTGCTGATGACACCATCATCTCTTGCCCCCTCCATGCTAAAACCTTCGATATCGCGCTCTTCAATCCCAGCTTCAGTGTCGTCATCACAGCAGGAAACTCGCAAGAAAGGCGGATTTCTTGGGATGTTTCGGTCCAAAGCGTCTCAGCAGCCCCCTCCTCCTCCACAGCCACAGCAACCAACCCCTCAGGCATACGAGGTCTGGAATCCTCCAGGACGTGATCCTCCTCGTGCAAAGAATGGTCCACCCAAGAGGGTGACGCTGCCGCCGGAGTCCGATACAAAGCCACTTTCCTCCAGAGTCAAAGCACCTCCACCGATCGAGATTCCTAACCAGAAGCCTTCTGTATCTGAACGCAAGAGCCCAAATTCCAAGGTGTTCACCCCATTCCGGTATCTCACCTCCAAGCGGAATCGTACCATGTCAGCAGCATCTGCCGAAGCTGTCGATGGCACTGCGGTGAGTCGTACAGTTTAGAATTACGTGGACGTCTGACTGACTGGTTTTTTTATCAGCCTAACACCGTAGTCGGTTCACCTACGGCTTCCATGCATAGTACAAACCCCTTGCAACCGCCGCCTTTGCGAGATCCCTATGTGGCAACCCAGGAATGGCGAGAAGCTGAGCAGCAGAGAGATCGACATGGAGGAAGGAACAAGATTCAGCGCCCCGGGGTGGTGTTTGATGTTGCTCATGAAGAACGTGAAGAGGATAAACGACGCCCCAAACCGCTGAGGTCTAGCAGACA
>CEMG01180586.1:49581-61307 GCA_001179705.1 Baeospora myosura
ATTCGGCGGTAAAGACTCGATAAGATACAAATATACATCTCTACTCTCGAGGGTATATACAGATACATTGGCATGCACACAAAGGTGCTCGTAAGAATCCATCAGGAAAGGTTCATAGAATGTCGATAAAAGTCCATTAAGTAGGGGGTATAGGGTATATAACCACACCATCTTTGACGTGTTCATCATCATAAGGCGTGACGTCTAGCTCCTTTCTGTCGCAAGAGCGGCATGTTCTCCTGGGTCCTAGTATCGCTCAACGTTATCAACGCTGTTTTTGCGGTGCCTATGCGGCTGTCAGTACCAAATAACCTCATGACCGGCTGAGCAAACGTACCTCCTGCCGCCACATGCACAAATTCCAGCACACGCGCCCACCACAGCGAGCCACAGCGCGATAGTCGCACCCAACGCCATCCAGACCTATGTAAATATGACGATTAATATCAGTTGAATAGAATGAAAAGCACCAAAAGACGTACAGCATTACCCCAATTGAGGATCAGGTCGCCGTCAGTCTTATCCTGAACACGTTTGCGAACAATGGCGACGAAGATGACATCGATGAGAAAGACGATGGTGGTGAGGATTGCTGCAGTCAGGCCGACTCCGAGCGTGATTAGGGAGGGTAAGCGGGAGGTTCCATTAGAGCCACGACGTAGGATGAACAGTGAGATCAGGAACGCGAGGAATGTAAATGCACAAGCTATTGTCAGGGCAATTGTCAGAACACGCGACGCGTTTTTACGAGAGGGGCGACAGACCGATAGGATGTAGGACAAGCGCCGCAGTGGTAGCTCTTGTGATAAGATTCGTAAAGCTACTGACGTGCCTAAGAAAGGATGTCGGAGGAAGAGTGAGCTGAAAGCTTGCGACACAGAGTCAAGGGCCACTTACAAAGCGTTGGCCACAGTGCTGTCGAAGGTATAGCCGAGATGGGACTTTGAGCACTGTCCTGCGGTTGAGTGATCACTCCCAAGAACCCTTGAATAGGATCAGCAGGTGAAGCAGCACTAGTTCCGATATACTCACGAGATATCCAGAGCAGAAGTACAATAGCCCCATACGCCGAACTTGACTGATTCACTAGCGCCGCTTTTGAGGATAGTCGACTGGATATTGGCAGAGAGACTGAAGAGGAAGATAGACTTGATGATCGGTATAGAGAGAGTTATCAGAAGCAGAAGAAGGAATGCAATGAAGAGCAAGACGGGGGTTATGGCTGCGAGCATCTCCGCTGGATGTAAGTCAAGTAGGATGAGTGGGGAATCGGGGGGTCGTGGCGAGTCGTTATGGTCATGTCATGTTATAAGGGCGCGCCTTTTTATGGCCTCGAGGCTCCATAATGCCCTCCACAGAACAATGACGACGATTGGATACCCGTGTTACATTTGAGATCAGGGCCTCAATATGGAGTTTGACCGCGGTTAATAAAATTAAAAATGGACACGTCGCGTCCGGGCGGGCCCAATGGCAACGCTTTAGCTCGGGAGGTCGCCCCGTTGGTCGCGGTACAAGTCGGAAAGTGAAGCTTCCTGTCGCGTTGAGCAATGTCGCGAAACATTTCTGGAGCCTAGCCTCTGGCTAGTGTGGGACAATAACCTGCAAAAGGCGCCAAGTGATCGAGTGGCGTGGGTAACGAGGTGAAGAGCTGTGAAGAGAGAAGAAGCCCGTCACGGCTACTATTTTTTTTTGTTTATCTCGATTCACAAGACAAAGTCAAATGGCGCCGGCTGCATGTGGTACCTTTGAGTTGACTGTTGCGGTAGTGTCGTGCTTAGGTCCTAGGAGAGACGCATCAGCGAGACTCTCGCGCGATAACACTTGATGATCAGCTCGGAGTGTCTGTTATAAGGTTGCTTCGTCGTGACGTGATTTGCGCGGTGAGTGAAAAAATGATGCTTCTATCGCTGAAACGACTTGAAAGAGTGTTATGTATACAGATGAACAGCTGGCATTGTACAAGGGCATCGATGGCGGGAGGGAACAAGGTGAAGGAGGCATATCAATGAGATGATATGATGTGGATCAGAGTAGAACGAACGGACAGAATGAAAGGAAGGAAGCCGATGAATGGGTGGAATAGGGTTAGCGAGAAGCAAATAGCGGCCAAACAGCGCACAACAGGATAAAAGAAGGGCCCGCTAAATTTGTTTCACTCTCATCCCTTCTTCTTATTTCTCTCAACTCCCCCTCCCTCTCAGCGGGTCTTCAGGCGTAGCACGCACATATACCTCCCCTCTCTATCTACTTAATACCCTTCTCGTGTGCGTTGATTTTTCCCTTTCTGCTCATACCACTTTCGCCTTATCTTTGTGCTCTGTTCAAATCCTGACTCGCGTCTTTTTTTCACAGCTCATCTCACTTTTCTGCAATAATGTCCGCACCAGAGATCGCCCCTGCTGCCCCCGTTGTCCCCGCCGTCACTGAGGTGAAACCCACTGAGACTGCCGCCCCAACCTCTGAGGTTGCCCCCGCTGCTGAGGCCCCCAAGGTCGAGGAGTCCGCTCCTGTATGTGCAGTTCCCTTTCTTGACCTCTTTCTTTGCTCAACTCGTATTGTATCGATATAGGAGGCCCCCAAGGAAGAAGCTAAGGTCGAGGTACGTATCCTTTCTTCGACCCTGGCAACCGGCGACATCTGATGGCCCTTTACGTTCCATCTTATAGGAGCCTGCCGCTGTTGAGCCTACCACCGAGGCCGCTCCAGCCACCGTTGAACCCGCTGCTGAGGCTCCCGCTACTGAAGAGCCCGCGAAGGAAGAGGCCAAGCCCGTACGTTCAATTGTCTTTCTAGTTGATCACGAGACTAACTATCGTCCTCGTCGTCAGGCTGAGGCCGAGACCAAGAAGGAAGAGCGCCCCAAGAGCCCATCCCTTCTCGCCAAACTCCTTGCTCCCTTCAAGAACGAGAAGGCCAAGGTCGAGAAGAAGGTGAAGGCGCCTAAGAGCCCCAAGAAGGAGAAGAAGAAGGAAGCCTCCGAGGTCAGTCGCACTATTTTTGCCTTGTTCAATCCGTTTATTTAACGTGCACATTCCATTCAGACTGCCGCTGCCCCCGCCGCAGAGGAGCCTGTCAAGGAGGAGGCTGCTACCCCTGCCGAGGTTGCAGCTGCTGGGGCTGTTGCTGAGCCCACCAAGGTCGAGGAGACCCCTGCGGAGCCCGTCAAAGAGACGTGAGTCGCACGTTGCCCACTATCCCCTGTCTTGATCACTGATCTCCCGTTAGCGAGACTGCCGCCGAGCCTGCTACCGTCGAGCCTGTCGCTGAGGCCCCTGCCACCACCGAGGAGCCCAAAGAGGAGAAAGTGAGTCATGTCCGCCGGATCTTCTTTTGTCTCCATCTAACGTTATTAATAGAAGGATGAGAAGGTTGCCTCCAAGCCTGCTAAAGTCGGACGCCGTCTTTCTGCTCGCGTCGGTGACTTCTTCAAGCCCAAGCCCAAGACTGAGGTCTCCACCCCGGCTAAGGTTGATGAGCACCCACCCAAGATCGACGAGCCCGAGCCCGTTGCTCCTCTGGAGAACCCCGCTTCGGAGCCCGTCACTGAGACTGCCGTCATCGTCAAGCCCGAGACTGCTGTTGTTGCCGCTGAGCCCACCCCTACTGCTGAGGAGCCCTCTAAACCTGTAGAGGCCGCTCCTCCTGCTGCACCTGTTGTCGCAGCTACCGCATAAGTAGGCTGTTTCGGTTTGGCCTCGGGACCATCCATCTTTTAATTCTTATGACACACTGTTATGACCTTTTTATCTTTTCTCCTGTCTTGGCTTCACGTCCACACTTCGTAGTCCCCCACTATAGCCCGCACCTATCTCCTGGGCACATACGCGTTTGGTTCCCTTCCTTACCTTCTCTTTACGATACGCCTGGATTTGGTTCTCGTTTTCCATTGCCTTCTATTTTGACGATCCATTACGACGAGCCTCATCCGCTTCAACTAGCTAATTCCTCTCAATTCATTGGTCTGATTAAATACCCCATCCCTTCTTTTTATCGGATCATGCTCCATGTCATTAGGTTTCGTGTAATCATTTCGTTTATACAGTCTTTCAATGAGCTTTTTTCTCCTTGCTACGTTTGTGTGAAGTCTGAAGTCGAAATACATAGAGGCTCGATCTTGGATCGATCCGACAAGCTTGATCGAGCAATATGACGCATGAGTCATTTTTGAAAGCCTTCACCATCCACCAGCCATGCCGCCCAAAGCCTCCAACGCAGGTAAAGAAAAGCTCATAGGCGACGAAGATGAGGTCCTGCAAGCTGTAATCTTAGCGGACAGTTTCAACAAGAGGTTCAGACCACTCACTACTCGCCGACCACGAGTGTGTCTCAGTTTTTTTCGCCGTATATCTCTCGGTCTAATGGGTTGCCTCTCAAGTGTCTTCTCCCGATCTGCAATGCACCTCTGCTAGATTGGACCTTGGAAAGTCTCGCACTCGCTGGCGTGCAGGAGATTTTTGTGATCTGCCGATCGCATGCAGACCAAGTCAAAGCTACCATCGCGTATGTTTTCGTCTCATTCCCCGCCTATTTGCTCTCTGATTTACTCGGACGTCCTTCTAGTGAGTCCCGATGGTCGAAGCCAGGTTCTGGTATCAAAATCGTGCCGATTGTGACTGCGAAGGAGACATTCTCTCCCGGGGACGCCATGCGCGACATCTACACCCGCGGACTCGTTACGAGCGATTTTGTACTCGTCATGGGAGATCTGGTCAGCAATATCCGGATTGACGAGGTTGTCCGGGTGCATAAGGAGCGACGGAAGGTCAATAAAGATGCCATTATGACTATGGTGGTGAAGGAGAGCGGGGCAAAGCATCGGACGAGGTCAGTGCTGCTCTTATTCGTAACTATGATTCACGCTGAAAACCTGGCGTCTTTGTTAGGCCGAAGGGAGATTCTTCTGTCTTCGTGTTGGATGCTCAAACGCAGGAATGTCTGCATTATGAGCCGATCATGGCTTACCCGCCAACTTCACTGGTTTCTATACCCCGTGAAATATTGGAAGAACACTCGGAGGTGGAGGTCCGAAATGACTTCATCGATTGCTCAATCGACGTTTGCTCAGTCGAGGTACATTGGTTTCCTGACTCAAAGAGAACTAGATCATGCTAAACACTTCTACCAGGTCCCGTCACTCTTCCAAGACAATTTCGACTATCTGGATATCCGTAGAGACTTCGTACACGGGGTCTTGACATCAGATCTCCTGATGAAAAACATATACTGTTATGTCGCCAAAGATGGATATGCCGCTCGCGTCAAGGATACGAAGAGCTATGAATCAGTCAGGTGAGGTCTACCTGCTGATAACTATCACGACATCTCACCTGATGTATATTTTCTCTCTTCAGTAAAGATATCCTGTCGCGGTGGACCTTCCCGCTGGTTCCAGATGATAATCATCCTGGCGGTCACGTATACGACCATCTGCGGGGCAACAAATATATCGCCAAAGACAACTCGGTAGTCCTCGCTCGGTATGTGACATACTATTCTAATGCCCAGACATAGTTCCCAACTAACCCAAATGCAGAACGAGTAAAGTAGGAAATAACACCTTGATCGGACCTTCGACCCAGATACTGGACAACGTGCAGATAATCTCCTCAGTCATAGGACGGGATTGCGTTATTGGTGCTAACAGCGTTATTCGCAACTCGTACATCTTCGATGGAACAAGTATCGGACCAGACTGTGTTATCGAGCAAAGTATAATTGGCGCAGACGTGAGTATCCGGGCAGGCACTCGGGTGGCCAAGGGCAGTCTCGTCGGCGATGGCGTGGTTGTCGGACCTCAAGCTGTCCTGGAACCGTTCGAGCGTTTGTCGAGGAAGCGGGATCAGCAGACTGCCGAAGAGGATGAAGATAGCGACTCTGAACTAGAGGAGGTGGAAGCTAGTACGTTATCTTTCTGACCATCTCAGGACTGCGAGGGTCGCTGAAAAGTTTTTGTCTCTCCCAGATCAGGAATCAATACCGTCGAAATTGGGCAAGGATTCTAACGCAATCGTATGGCCGAGAGGCGCACCTGACGAGTCGGACGATGAAGATGGCATTGAGAATTATAATAATCAGCGCTTCATGCGTCTAGGTATGGTTCTCTCGCGTTCTCGCTTTCTAGGCTTCTTTTACTCAATACAATTCCCTGCCAGGTGACGACGCTTCGGACCTAGACATTTCGGAAACCGAGTCCCAAACGTCTGGAGATGAGAGCGACTCTTCTGACGAAAGGGGTAGCGACTTCGAGCTGGATCTCGAACCGCAACTGGCCAACCCAAAAGCGTTGAGCACGCCAACGGTCGGAGTCTCGTCCTCGGGACCCATGGCAGAGTCCGAATTCCGGACCGAAGTGACACAATCCCTAGACCGTGCGTTTGCAGAAGGCCATTCTGTCGACAATGCTGCCGTCGAGCTCAAAACGCTTCGTATGGCAAGCAATGTGCCACTTTCCCGCGTTCGGGAAGCGGTCGTTGCCGCTATTGTCGACCAGATCAAGATCGTCGAGGCCGGTGTGCCTCAGCGCCAGGAGATAGCCAGCATCATCACTCGCTGGGGTCCATTAATCGACAAGATTGGTGGCGTAGATGCGGTCGAGACGATTACGAGCCTGCAGGTGAATAGAAAAATCCCGATCCACGTGTGGTCTTCCTTGCTGACTCTCTCCTCGTTGCGTCAGATTCACTGCGCGTCATCGGAACGCATGCCCTTGTTCGGCCAAATCTTGGCCGCGCTATACCAAGATGACATCGTGGAAGAGGACGACATACGCGCATGGCATGCGCTGCCAGCGTCCAAAGGAGTCGGACTCAGTGATGGGGAGCTTTCAGAGAATATCAAGAGGTGCTGGGTGGTCGGTGCGAAGATGATTCAGCAGTTCGACGAACAGGACAGTAGCGAGTCAGACGGGGGTTCAGAAAGCGAATAATGTCTCTGGTAGTCATAAATTGAATCTGGCAGTCATATGTAACTGTACAAGCTAATAAAGGGGTATGTAGAAAGTCCAGGAGGAGGCATCGAGACTAATATTTCAGAATGATGTAGAGGGCTAGACGAGGGACAATTAGTTGAGGGGTAGATAGGAAATGGCAGGCCGGACAGCATACCATGAATGATGCCTGGACTAAGATAAAGAGTCAGTAAAAGTGCCTGGAGTAAAACAATAGCAGAACATACATCCATCCAAGCACGGTCAACAGAATGTTGATCAGCTGAAGAACAGAAAAGGATTAGTTACCAAAAAAAAAGAGGTTTCAGCTCGTATGATGTACGCACCAGGTCAGCTCCGCAACCTCTTTCGAAGAAGACACCCAGAGGTGGGAGGATGATAGCAGCAATGATCTATAAATGGCTGGTGAGTACACAAAAATGGCGTCAACCACAGGCGACATCTCACCTTGCAAATGTCAGAGGTCGTAAAAGCCATGGTTGAAGTATTTCGTGAAGAGGTGGGAAAAGAATCCTGGGTCCTTTATACGCCCACCATCAACTGACGTCATCAGCTTATGCACGTGACTGCACTGCCAAGGTCAACTCCTTCAATTGGTCCAGAACCGCACTTCCCAAAAAGCACCCGTGGCTCTGCAACGTGTCATTAGCATCTCTCCTCCATACCACATCATGAAGGAGGTCCTTGACATTCCTTATCTTTCTCTCGATGTTTCCCGCGACTTTCTGCGCGAATTCGACCTCTATACACCGCTGCTGAAGCCGTCGGAACCGCAGCCGCAGCCAGTGATATGTTTTGTGCATGGCGGGGCGTGGCGTTCGTTAGTCAAGCTCATCGCCTCCTGGCAGTGCCAAGTGCCTTACTGAGAACGATATCATTTACTTTCATCTCTAGCGAAGATAAATCAGACTTCTCCGATCTTGCCCGAAGTCTTGTGTCCATGACTGCATTCTCAGTCGTCATCCCAAATTATCGGCTCACAGTAGGAGAGGCGGCACATCTTCAGCATCCCGCACACGCTGAAGACATCCTCGCCTTCCTGACTTTTCTTCTGGACTGGGACCAACGCGGTTTGGGCGCATTTGATCCGAACAGAATATACTTGATGGGCCACAGCTGCAGCGCCCATATGCTGGCATCTATATTCCTCGACTCTTCGTCTATCACCCCAAGCCTTACCCCATCACCGGCCCTCCTTGGGTCCGTGCAGGGTATTATCATGTCAGAAGGGATTTACGACATCGACCTGCTGCTTTCCAGCTTCCCAGCATATCGTGATTGGTTTATAGAAGCCGCTTTTGGCGCACAGTCGTCCTATCCCGCAGCATCCATCCTCGCATTGCCTCTGCGTGCAGCAGCCCTTAGATGGCTGGTGATTCATTCGAAAGGCGATACGCTTGTAGATCTCACTCAGAGCGAGAAGATGCATGCTCGTTTGTGCACGCTCTACGGCGAAGCTGCGGACAGCCATGTGTATATCAACACAGACCAGTTGGACGGAGAACATAATGACATTTTACACAATGGTGTATATGTCAAGATTTGCGCCAACTTCATAACCGCGGATGCCGCACAGCGCAGAGGCCTGTAAATTCGCTCGTTTATCGAGTCTCATAAACCCCACGCTCGTTACTTATTTCATCTATCCCCTCTCGGTCTTTCATCACATAGTACGCCAGCTGCCTTGCAACGTCGAAGCGTTCTATTGCGTCGGTACGCGTGCAGTCACCTTCTTAGCTAACTATTTCACTGACCGTCATATGAAGAAACTTAGCTACAGCATGAAATGCATCGTTAGGCACGAATGTACCTAATAGTAACCGTGAAATGGAACCTACCTTTTATCCTGCTACATGCCATGGAGCCTGGAGAACCCCAGTAGGTAATTAGGAGGCCGAGGAACGAATGTCGATGGGTGCTTATAGCCAATGACAGTTGAGAGAATGGGAAGACGACCATACCCTTCAAGATCTTACTCAGTCCGGACTCAGCATCCCATCGTTATCATTAGCCAAAATGTTAGGATAATTGGTCAATCATATGTACTAGAAATATAGATGTTACACAACCCGCGTATCTAATAAGGATTGACGATAGTAGATACAATAGTGACACACGACCAATTAAACCTGTGTCGTGCGCGCCTAAGCGGAGGAACCTTCTTCAACGGATGTACCAAGGGTGCCTACTTTCTGCTGGTTATCCAGGTAGTCCTTGTCGCTGCCGCCGTCGTGGGTGGCGACTGTGTCTATCCGGATGGCAATGTTATTATTGCGTGTCGAGGTGCCCCGGGTCCCCATGGGCATGTTTTGTATCACGGCTGGATTCGACCAGGAATCTCCTTCGGAGTGTCCTGTGCTGCGAATGTAGTCGCGCGCGTTAAGGGTGGCGAGCAGCGAGCTGTGGGGCGTGTCAGATGGATGGCAATACGGAGTAGAGTGAGGGAGACTGACTTCGTGTAAACTGCGCTCAGATGGGTCAAGTGTTAGTCAGTACATTACATATAGCTAATAAAAGCAACACGCACTGCGTCCCACTGTTGAAAGAGGTCAGTTAGATGGGAGTATAGAGCTTGTAACTTCGACTTACGCATCAAGTAGAAGAACATGTAAAGATGGGTTTCAGGCCACACTTTTAGCTGGGAGAATGAAGTCAGCAATGCGCACACATCGACCAAGGCCAATGTTATCTTACCGTGATGACCGCAAAAAGTGCGTTAATGCTAGTCAACGAGCCTGAAAAACATAGACAAGATCAATCGCTGCCGGCGACGCCAGCGATAAGCGACATACCCGTGTTCAGCGTGAAGTTAATCTGTGCCATGAGATCGCAGGTTCAGCGAAGAAAAATAGAACAGGGTGACAGTCCGACTAACCAGCCGACTAATCATGTCGTTGGTGGTTTTGAAAGTCGTCCTGTGCTTGCTCCCGCGCAAGAGCCAGATGATGACCACGGAGATGGTGACATCTATGTAGAAGCAATCACATTCAATATCTGTGCGCTGACAAAGGCTTGCGCAGCGTACCTGTCGCGGCTGCACCGACATTGGCCGATGTTGTGAAAGGCTGAATAGTCATTTGTCAGTTGAGTAGGAATTTGGGGGTTCACGTGGATAATGCTCACGTCGAGTGTAGGAAGCTGAGAAACATCCTGCATGACGACGCTGTGTGTATACGTGAGTCGACGGGACTACAGAACACACTTGGTATTGAGACTTACGCCTTTCCGCAGTAAACTGACGGGCAAAAGATCAGCAGAATATCACGGATGCTGAAGACGTTCGACGCGTACCCATCAAGACAACTACGACAATCATTCATACGTCAGTGGGGACTAAGGCAAACGCAGCACCTCGACGCACTCAATGTAGCCACACTCAGCGCCACCTACAAACGACGACAGAAACAGGTCAGTCGACGGCACAGGCGGCATATTGGAATGCTACGCACTGTTGATCCAGTGACAGGGATACAATACCATTTGCCCCTCGACACTTTAGCATCCAGTCAGCACTTTGCTAGTCAACACTCAAGGTTAAGCAGATAGACATACACTTCCATATTCTGTAAATATTGAACCTATTTTACCGATCGTTAATTGAATATCAGAGGGTGTGGCAAGAACTCGTACATTTGCACCATGATGGCCACGAAACCGCCAAAAATGGCCTGGATAATGAGCGAGCTGAAGAGACGATGATCAGCGGCCGATCAGTGCAAGCTAAAATATGCTTTACTGTGGAACAGTCGCTATAATCGCATCGTTTCCATGATTGGTGACACAATAATCATATACTGTCCGCGATGAATAAGGGACGAAAAACGGAAAGGTGAGGTGGAAGTAGCACATACAAGCAGCTGCGAGGAGAGCAATTGAGATGGGGTAAATTGAGAAAACACTGATGGACGTACTAGCAACGAAGGCCTGTTGACATATATCGAATATCATGATGAGGGCGACCTGTTTCAGCGAAAATGGGTTGAGCTCGGAGACCGGAACGCGTCCTTTCATTATACATACAAGGCTCTTGAGCGTAATGCCGTCCCTTTTCCCATGTCTGCGATAATAGTAATACGTTTGGAGACATCCCACTGTAAAAAAGGAAAGTGAGAGGACATCAGAGCGGTGTCGACGCTGAACTTACCTCCGAATAATCTGAAGAGAAGAGCATTTCTGTTTCAGAATGCGAACAGACTTTGACGGAGGAGGAACTCATATTACCCAGACGTGATGACGAGAGCTATGAACAAGAGGCCCAAGCTGACGGATAGAACGCAAGGGTCAGAACACCGGGGCGGAGTGGTAGTGGAATATGCGCGAGCTCACGTTTGGTCAATCGCTCCCATGGTGGATTATCCGAGCGGGGCCGATTTTTTTGTGTGGAGGAAAAAGAGCGTTATAAGTAGATGATAGTGGTTCGGGAGAGATTCCAAGGAGGGGATTGACGACACTCTTTAATTGTCCATGATCGTTGATATCCAAAATTCAAATATTGAAGAAACAACTTCACAGAATAAATCTCGGGAACCAGCGGGAACGGCCTGACGTGAATCTAGCTGAGCTTGGAGCTGAACCTCCGATCACACTACGGAGTCGAACCCTGACGAACTTGCAGATTTGAACCTGATGACGAAGGATGGCAACCAGCACTTACATATGGAGACATACATGGCCACCGTTTTTTAGATTTGGGGTTGATCTGGGGCGCAATATACTTAGGCGAGACGCTAGGCTGCATGATACTCCCTGATACTCCGCTAGACTCCGCTACGCGTGA
>CEMG01180602.1:366-13269 GCA_001179705.1 Baeospora myosura
GTCAATCCCGCCTGTACACTAGTCGGCCTCGCTGAGATGCGGTCGACTCCAACCTAGTGCTTGATACGCTGTCATTCTTGCCGTGAAAATCTTCAGTGAGAAGGTTCAATCCCAACGAGACGGTGCCGATGGGCTCTCCTACATATATGTTCGAATCTCGTGATTTAATACAACACTAATACTGGACAAATTTTCTTGTTTTGAAAACGGCACTGTTCGTGTATGTCGCTACATTACAGATAGAAGACGAGACTTCGCTAGGAGTCCAACCAATCACCCTACAATTTTTCCTGAAACGACTCGAGCATTTTCCAGGACATGTACAGCCTCTTTAGCGGCTTTGATTCCACTGGCGATCATTGCTCCGAAGGTAGGACCCATACGGTTGGAGCCGTCGTGCTCAGATAGCTCCATACCTGTTGGACAACAGTCATTTCAGTGCAGATTGCGAGAAGAATAGGAGTGCTTACCGGTCATGATCAGGCCAGGAGCAACTTCGCGAGTGTTATTCACGATTGCAGGCTCAGCGCGGTTCATATCGAGCCCTCGCATATTCCCTAACTCTTTCAACAGGCCCGCACTGACAAGACGCTTTGCAGAGAAAGCGCCCATCGGTCCGTCGTGCCCTGTAGCGGATACTACGACGGGTGCAGTGATTGTGTTGGGGTCCATACACGATTGCGTGTCATGATTCAAGGCGACGAGGGTCCAGTTGGTTACTACACCTGCGACGCGTTGCTTGCCTTCATAGTCTGTATGAATAATGAGGTCTTCGACGGCGGTAGCGTTCATCAGAACGACATTCGGGAGTGCAAGAACTCGCGACAGAAGGGTCGACGTGAAGAGTGCCGCACTGCAAGATTGGAGGTCATTTCAAAAATGCATATCGGAAGATAATCCCTGCATGACCTACTGTTTTACTACGACGAAGGGACCTTCGTCTTCATACGGTACACCTATCTCGCGCAGGAAACTATCGGCAGGTTTGCGAATGACCTGGATATGACAGTCTGAGGCCCTGGCTGTTACCTGGAAATTGATCATACCATAGGAGACATGAGCTGGCCTCCAAGCCAAGCACCACCACCGGGCGCTACATTAGCCTCGATCATTGTAATCTTCAGGTCGGGGCGGGTAGTTGCCAGGTGATAAGCACAGGAAAGGCCTGCACTTCCCGCGCCCACGATGACGACGTCAGAGATCGCTCTGTCGTACATCGTCTCGAAATATCTGGGTGGAGAGTTGAACAATAGATAAGAACAAAGTACATGAATTGCTGACCTCTTGATCATAGCCCTAGAGACTTGAGCCTCCTCGATGGGCGCGAAGCGATACGAGCCAGTGTAATCTTCTGCGATGTCATATTGTACAGGAGTATTGGACTTCGTTGCAGTGGTTGTCGTGGCATCCAAAGATCCCGGAGTATCCAGAGTCAATGCAGGAGACATGGTGGGTGAACGGAGGGTGACAAGAGGGAGATAGCAGGGTATAAATATGTTATCTGGCGGTCTTCGACTTCTTGAGGAGTCCTTAATTTGGAGGAGTCAATTCACACAGACGTGCTAAGTGTGGAGCATCCTACGGCCAAGGTGTGAAATTGTAGCTCTGAAGGCTCTGCTGGAACTTCCTCGGAGGGAGAGAGAGAAGGGAGAGTGGCCCAAGGTTGAACAAACTTCGTGCACATGATGAAAAAGAGGAGTACACAATCTATGAAGGTATGCACTGGCTATGCTGGACGGAGCTTGGGCGAAGGTCGGCAGATTAGACGCACGTTGCTCTACGGGGACAAATGCAGCAAATATGCAAGGCCCCGATTTGCATTACAGAAATGAAAGCTCGAATGCTAGATGCATTGGTTGTGCATGCGCCGCCAGCCAAAGAGCCCATGGATGTAAATGCGAGCATGTCAAGAGCCTAAGACTGGGAGGTGGGCGAGTTCAGTGTCACCAACGCATACCGCTACAATCGCCGTTTCTCCAAGGAGGTTGAGTGCCTTCAGAAGTTGTATAAGGTTAGAGCAATATGCGAATGATTCAACGCCGTCGTCCGGTCAAGCTCCAGTCTCCATGTCGAGCAAGCCTGAAGCGGGCCACCATGGCTAGTCGTATAATCATATTCGATTACGTCCTCCACATACTTGCAGGAGGCAGACAACTCACATTCGGTTACGTTGTACATTTGCAGACTGTTGCACCAGTGGTTCGATACTCGGCCGTAAATTACCGTCGATTGACTTGCACGCATACGGGCCTGTACGGGCACAAAGTTGCTTTCTCGAATCCGAGTCCGACGGCAGCACCAGAGGCTCTCCTGGATATCGATGTAGCTAGCCAGTTGGACTCGGGCACAGCTGGGGACGAGTGAACGGCGACTGAAAAGGATCATCATGCCGTGACTGCCTGAGACGAAGTGAGTTTGACCATGACAGATCCAGTCCGAGAGACGCGAATATCATCCCTGCACGCGAAGAGAGCGTCCGGATTGATGAACACATGGTGCACGAAGATTTGGTCTATCAGATCGCCAGGCGCCTGAGGTGGACTCTCCTCTCTCGTTCATCCAACTCGTCAACGAAACATTCATGTTCATGGAGAGCAGCACTGATCCGATTTTGAATTTCAGATTCGGCCGAGGGTCCACTCGGGAGAACGTAATTTGCAGGAGGCGTTTGTTGTGAATCTTGTGATGGTGAGCAAATGGCGAACGTATGAAGGTTGTACGGTACGTCGTGGCGGCTGGACAAGATTAGGACAAGTCTTTACCTTGCTCTCTACAGACCTGCTAACTGCATCTCTTATTGGGCACAAGATCGCACTCAGCACTCATCGCTCCCGGTAGAAGCGGCACGAATCCATTCCTTACTCCGGTAACTCTTGCATTGCACCTTGTTCGGTCGTACTGTACTCATTCGAGTCACTTTAAAGGTCGTCGAGGATGCAGTCAAACCTAATGGTCGGGGATCCACTATCCCTGGATCGTATCAGATCGGTGTTGACCAGACTGGAGGACACAATCATCTTTTCTCTCATTGAACGAGCACAATTCGCACACAATCCGCGCATCTACCAGAGGGGCGCCTTCGCCGAGTTGAGGGAGCTTGGATTCTCTGGGAGTTGGCTGGAATGGTTTTTGAAAGAGATCGAGTCATTCCACTGTGCGTTCCGTCCGACATTGCCCCTATCATCATGCTGACCGGCAACATTTGTTCATAGCTAGAGCACGACGATACACCAGGCATGTGCACTTCACCTCACACTTTATTTATACCTCCAGCTTACCGCATACCCCAGTCCTGATGAATACCCGTTCAGTAATGACCTACCCGAACCAGTACTGCCGCCTCTCTCTTTCCCCGAGATATTGTATCCCAACAAGATCAACGTCAACGCATCCATCCTCTCCTTCTACACACGCTCTATCATTCCACGTATCTCGCGTCGTGCCACAATATCACTGGCAGCGTCAAAACGAGCGAAGGGCATCATAGGAGACGAAGAGTTCGAAGACGATGGTAATTACGGAAGCGCAGCAACTATTGACGTAGAGGTGCTTCAATCCATCAGCAAGCGGGTTCATTACGGTAAACGCCCCCGCAGCATCATCCATTATGAATAAACCTGACCCAAACCTTTTGTGTCAGGTAAATTCGTCTCGGAATCGAAGTTCCTCGAGAACCCAGCAGCGTTCATTCCACACATCCTTAAGCCTAATAGTCAGGCGCTAGATGCGCTGATAACAAAGCCCGAAGTCGAAGCAAAACTCCTGCAGCGTCTGAGGAAGAAGGCTGCCACTTATGCACAAGAATTTGCCCCTGACGGCGAACGGCTGAGTGACACGCAGGCGAAAGTCAACGGGACAAGCACAGACAAAATTGACGTGGATGGGGTTGTGGTCCTCTACGAAAGCTTCATTATCCCCCTGACCAAGGAAGTGGAGGTAAGCATTCTCATATGCTTGCACAGGGGTCATGCTGATGAATAGATAGGTGGAATACCTACTACATCGTCTCGACGGTCTTTCAGAAGAGGAGATAGAACGACTTTCGAAGAAGGGTGCGGACTAGATATACTTCATGGAAAACAAATGTGTATCTTATGTTGGATCCATGCTATATCTTAATGAAATCAACTGAGATTGGGCCACCGAGTGCCGTAACAACGCAGGTATAGTAGGTATGTGTAGAGAATAAGTGAGTAGTAAATTGAAGATCCATCCATGGAATCACCCGATGCTACTGTCCCGGTAACCAGAAATCCTAAGGAGACGGAGGACAAAGCTTGTAAGTACAAAAGAAAAACAAAGGAAAAGACGAGAATGAGGGTATGAAGTGGGATATACGAAGCACAAGTAGATCAGAAAAGGGGAAAAAGATACAATCACAGTCCAAGGTCTGTGGAAGGATAAATAGTCAGTGAGCGGATCAGAGAAGGGGGAGAAAACGTCGCAGACCTTCCAGAAGCCGCTGCGTTTCATCCTCCGTAATGTTACGCGTTGCACGTCGGGCCAGAAGCTTTTCAGTCCTGTATTTCTCGTACAGGACTTCCTTGGTGTGCGTCTTGAGAACCTGAGGGTTGCACACAATGATTAAAGATCGCGCTTTGAATGGGGAGCGGAATGACGTACTCTCAAATGGGTCGATAAAACAGCTGTTCTCAGAGCAGCGAAATCGCAATGGTTCGGATCCAGTACATCAACCGTTCCCCACCTAAATTTCCGTACAAATGTACCTTTAAGGTCGTCCGGCGGCCCTTGCAAGTACGACAGATTCCGCGCGCTCGCCGACAATGGGGTCGCTGGAGTCATGTCCATGGATGGCGCATGTCCATCCTCCGACTGCTGCACAGGCGATGAAGGTGCAGTGTTCAGCAACTGGTTATCGGATAGTAAAGCGCGTTGTCGACGTCTGCCGGGTTCGGGTGATATGAGAGCGAAAGGCATAATCGTGGTCAAGTCCGTCTTTGCGACGATGTGCGCTGAGAATCGGACATTGGCGACACTTTCTCTGTCGGTTTCATCTGGAGAGACCGGCCGACGGTCGTCATCTGCAGCTTGCGAGAGATCACGTCTTGAACGCGAACGAGAAAGGCCACGCCCAGTACGTCGTGATGGACGTAACTTTATGACCGGTCGCGCCTGCCGCTCTTCATCCTCTTCATCTTCTTCGGCGCCCTTCTCTCCGACATTCCCGTTTCCGTTTCCGTTGCCGTTCGCATGACCATCATCGGTGGCACCGCTGCCATGACCATCATCGGTTCCGTTGGCGAAATGTGTCTGCCTCTTCGGTGCCCCAGCCGCAGGTGTCTCTTCTCGCTTAGCCAGTCCCCATGGGCCGAATACGCCGAAGTCCAGTCCTGCTTCTGAGAGACCAGTTCGCGTCGCCTCCTTCACCGCTGCAAGCTTTTCATCCGTCAACGAATCCGCGCGTGCAATAACAGGAAGCACGTTGGTACGGGTGGACAGTCGACGGATGACTCTGATCTCCGCGGGTGACATCGTCAACGGACCTTCATTCTCATCATCAGAGTCATCTGCAGAGGACGTATCTGGGACGAGGTCTGGGGGGTTTCGATACGAGACGGTGGTCTCAGAACGGGTCTTTATGGGAAGTGATGACCGTGCGCGTCGGTCGGCGGTAGTCATGATAGAGGAGGGATCAATCAGGTATATGCAGCTGCAAAGCATGGTTTAAATACGGAATGGTGAGGGGAAGAAGGCTGCTCACAGGTGTATGTGCTGGTCTCCCTTGCTCTTTCGAACAACTTTCGATTCCTGACGGCCTGGGTGAGCATTTCGAACGGCCGCGTAGAGGGTACAAGAAACGCACCTCACTCATTGTATCTGCATATTGGGCATCCACATACTTCATGACAGTACTAACTTGGCGTTCCAGCTTCAACTCTCTCCCATCAATGAAGTCCAGACCGGGCGTGTCAATGACAGAGAAAAGCACTCGGTCGAAGCGAGATTCACATATCTCAACACATGCGGTCTGTATAGATTGAGTGGCCTTGGTATTGCCGCGCAGAAACCTGTCGACAGCGGCTCTTTGGTCGAGAGTCGCGACAGGGGAGATGTCGGCCGTCTCCAAGAGTAAGCGCAGTAGTGAAGTCTTTCCGGTGCCTTGACTTCCCACCACCTATGCCAATACTTAATTGACGTAAAGTTATTAGTGAGAAGCAATTACTCACCATGAGATTGAATGTGGGAGGGGCACGGGCCCGGCGTTGACTGTATCTACTGGCTGTGGGTGGGGGTGCGGTCTTCCAGTTGCCATCGAACATTGATTGGGAATTTGACATATACAGTGAAGATATAGGCACTCCCTCTTTGTTCTTTCCGGGAGAAGCTCGAAACGGCTTGTGAAATGGTATAGGTGCATGGTCAGTGCCTTGTAGAGAGGTTTTGGCCCCTCCTTGTCGGGGCTGACTCGGAACTGTTGAAGTTGGGGGCTGCCGAATGCTAGTCACGTCCACAAGGCTCTCGGGCCACGGAATACCCTGACTATTGAGTTCTGGGAGTGACGGGGAGGCGCGTATCTGAGGCTCTTCATCCTCTTTTTTGGAATTTTTTCGACGAAAGGTGCTGAACATGGCGACGGAAGTCTAGTGGTCCGCGTAGAAATGTTGAAAAGAAAGGAATGTTGGATAGCTATAATGAACAATAGAAATGGTGTTGTTATGCAGAATGTAGACTTGCTATGATTCCAGCGCTAGTGAGTGAAAGGGAAAGACAGTGCCGAACTCAGGGTCCGAGTTCGTCACGGTTGATAACACTGAGTCCGAGCGCGCGCCACATGGGCCACTGATCGATCCAACATAGGAGACTCTCAAAGTTTCCTAAGAAGATAAACTACTAGCGACAGCATATGACTATTGGTTCCCCCGCATATTCAACAAAAATTACAGTTACACAGTCCTAAGCATAGAGCCATGACTGCACGAAAAACCCGATCTCGACCCTATAATACTTAACAACACCAAACCAAAAGAGAGCACGGGAAAGGAGATACTAATCTACAGATAAACGAGGGAGACGTTGAACAGCATGCGCAGCTGTTCAGGGTATACCGGCGAGCATCGCGGAAGGGCTGTCCATGCGCAATTTTTTCATGGGCCTTGCATCCGGTTCGTCTGAGCTTCTCTTCAAGTCCAGCTCAGACGAGATTCTGATGTCGCTCGCCATATGATCAGAGCCAGCATCAGCACTTGCCGGTGTTGGAATCATACGCGAGGATGGTGGTGAGGCAGGCGAATTCGCAATGGGTTTGGACGTCGATGACCGCCGCGGTCCTTTCCTCATAGGAGGCCCGTTAGCATTCGCATGATCATGCACGTAATTGCAAGGCAGATTTCTGCGAGCGCAGCTAGAACAGGCAGGATGCGCGCCGTCGCATTTTGTTTTCCGGGCTGTAGAGCGCGCCGTTAGCGAGGGCAAGATATAGGAATAGCATCGACATACCTCGGCAGAAGTTGCAGGCAACGACTTTCGGCCCGGAAGTCGATGGTTGGCGCGTAGTTTTGCCAGGAACTGTCGAGGCGCGCTTTCTTTGAGCTGCTTGTAGGTCCGAAGCAGGTCTAATGGGCGGTAAAGAAGGGGCGGACATGGGTACCGGCGTGGAAGGAGAGGGTTCAGGTAAGGAAAGAGTCGCAATGTGTGGAAGCTCATTGTCAACAAAGAAGCTTCGTGTTTCGCCTCCAGATGTGCTGACAATAGAGCGAGAAGAAGAAGACGGAGGGTCGTTAGAGCCGCCCATCGAGGGTAATGAGGAACTAAAACCCTCGTGACTTCCGTGTCCGTCAACGTTCGAGCTCCTGCGCGACAAATCCTGAGACGAAACTTGAGGAGAAAGAGAAAGATCGTGTTCTAGAGTTCTCTCCTCGCCACTGTCGCTCAGGCTATCGTCCCCTTTCCGTTGTCGGACAGACCCACGTCGTTTATTTTGGGTCTGATAGTCACATGGATTGGAGCGCTTAAGGCACTGGCTGCAGGCGGGACGCCCTCCGTCGCATTTTAGTTTCCTGGCTAGATGTGTGCATTCGCATCAGCCCCATGACTACGCCAAGACAGTTGGAAACCAACTCACACCGACAGAAGTTGCAAGCTACTGTGATCTTTTTGGTCCGCTGCTTGGTTGATCCTAGGTCGGGGAGCATCGCATGAATGAGTTTTTCTTGCAGAAACCTATGCAGGGACTCACTGGAACTGGAACCGGAGCCTTTGCCAGAAATAGAGGAAGAAAGCGTGTCGGGTATATGGCGAGGAGGGGGTTGGACGGAACGCATGTCTGTTCCCATTGGGTGTTCCCTGGGAACGTTGAGAGAAGGATGGCGACTCGTGGCTGCACGAGAAGTCGCCGTATCTATGGCTAAAACAGGCCGTGAAGTATGAGAAATAGGACCTAGTTGGGAGAGACCTTGTGTGATATGGTGGGTTAATGAGTGGCGAGAGGTGGGGCGGGTATTTTCACGCCACTCCTGCAGGAATTTATCAAACAAATAATCCCGAGTATACTCCCGCAGGGTCTGCAATGGGTAAGTTACTTACGGCACACATAAAGTAACGTGCGATTCTTACCTGATTGTGATGAAAGATTGCGGCACGTAGAGGCATGAAGTCGCTGTGCGTAGAGTCTAATACGTCCAGATGACCCCATCGGTAGGAGCGAACGAACTTTCCTCCTACGATCCTAGATGTTCCGGGTTGGTTATATGATGAAGGAGAGTATTGAAGCACCAGCTCGTGGCGTGAAAGAGGTATCCTTGACACCCCATCACTGTGAGAATAGATGTCGGGCGAAATGAGTGCATAGGGTAGTCGTAAGAAGGAAGAATTAACAGGCGACGCCGGGTGAGAATTGGTCGTCGTCGAAGAACCATTCGGTTGCACACCGTAACCTTTCGAAGAATCGCCGTTCTTCAACGACGAATCCTGCGAGTGGTTGTGGTGCTGCTGATGTTGTGGCTGGTGCTCCACGTCAAAGATGCCAAAGCCGATACCTGCTTCTGCCAAGTCTCTTCTGACGGCCAGCTTTATTGCCGACAGGCGGTCATTGGAGAGAACATCAGCGCGAGCAATGACCGGGAGTACATTGACTCGCGAAGACAACCGCCGGATAGCAGCAATATCCGCAGCAGGCAAGGCAGCTCGGTATAGAAGGGGGTTCGTAGTCACCGGTGGTTCCAGAATCACTGGCTCTTGTTCGGGTTGTGAGAAGCTGTTCGTACGAGTGCGAGGTATCAAGGGAGCGGGAGGTCCGGGAACTGATGGGGGCACAATCAAGTCAGGGTCCAGGAAATATATGCATCTAGTCAGGTAGTAAGGTTAGCAGTGGCTTCAGGGGTACTAGGGAGAACGAACAGATGGATATATCGGTCGCCACTCTGCGCTTTCCACTCCTGGTAGTGCAGGGTTCATTTAGTGCATGTAATGTTGTGGATTAATGAACACTCACGTCTTCAATGCCCTCCCCGAATCGGGCCTCGACATGTCTCATGATCTCCGACAGAACCCGCTCGGTGGAATGCTCGTCCTTGAAGTCCAAGGACGGAGTGTCGACAAGGGTAAGACCGAGGTGGTGTTGAGCGCCACTTCCATCCGTATCAATGTCGACGTTGACCGAGGCCGTCCTTATAAGAGAGGTGTGACCGCTGCACCCCTGAACGAACTTGGCAACGGACGCCAATTGCTCTTTGGAGGTGGTCTGGGATATGATACTGGTATCGAGGAGGAGCCGAAGGAATGATGTTTTGCCTAGATATGATTCCGCGGGTCTTTAGCACAGACGGAGGGGAAATGTGGGGGAGAAGTGGGGTAACTGACCTCCTCGACAGCCAGCTACCAGCAGCGTGAACTCTGGGCGTGGTTTACCTTGACCAAGGACATCAAACGCGCGCATTAGATATAAAAATGAAAGGAAAAGGCAACGGAGACATACCCGAGGATTCAGGAGCGCTTCCGGCCTTTGTGGAATATGAATTAGGGCCTGCCAGACTGGGCCGATCATCGTCTTCATACCGCTTCCACTGGTCAGCGTTCATCGGATGCTACGACCTCGACGCCAGGATGAAGAAGGCAGGACCTTAGCAGGACCCGCACGCAGGCGAGCGCGGTGATTTTGAAAACTCTGATGAAGAACCGACACTTGATAATTCCCACCGAACCAATCGGATGAAAACAAGGTACAAAAAAAGGGAAATTGATGAGCGGTGCATTACATTTGTTTTAAATACCAGAGTATAATACACTATTAATCTACTAGAATGTAAAGACTATACGCAAATACGACAGAGAACTAATACAGTGCAGTAGGATGGATGGCAAATACGAACGGGCGAACGGGTTCGGGGTGAAGATAGTCGTGGGAGCGGTAGGCATGCGCCCGGGATGCGCACGTAAAGGGCTAAGAAAAGAGCGGATGGCAACAGATACGTAAAAAGAAGCTCGGGAGGATCTGTCATGGTCGACAGGGGATATTAATGTGGGGAAAGTTAAAAGGCCCAGTGCCAGGCTGGACGGTACGGCGAGTTCGTCTCTCCGTGTATACAGTAAGATCTCCTCAAGAGTCTGTGCGAAATCACTCGCATATTAGCTGCCTCGTCGAGGAGGCGTTTTTTCTGGCGGCGCAGACGACCCTCGTCGCCGCCGTCGCGCAGTGTGGCCCTGGCCTGAGCCCTCGCCGCCGTCGCCATCATTCGGTGTATATGAAGGTGATGTCGTATCCAGCTGGCCATGGGAGGGAACCATTGACAACTGATAAGGACCAGACCTGTGACGGCGGTCAGGGGCAAGTCTCTCGGGCTGCAGGTCTCCGGCTTCTGGTGATTCTTCCACCTGGCGTCCCGATTGGGGTTCCGAGAGAGATACACTCGTGTTCCGTATTTTGCCCCGGGACCCTCTGGGCGCTTTTCCAGGACCGCGTCGTCTGGGCTGAGATTGATACACACAGGGTCGATGTTCACGGGTTATGCAGTTCCAGCAGGACGGCCGATTGCCATCGCATCGAAGTTTACGACCTATCAATGTCCGAACATTCCGTCAATCTCGGGATTCAGTGTAAGTAAGTATTCATGACAACGCACCTCGACAGAAATCGCATGCGATCGTGGTCTTCTTCGACGAGCCCTTGGATCGGCTGGAGTCGCCCCCCTCTGAGCTTTTCTGACGCTTCCGTGCGCGCTGGGATGTCGAGAGGTCGTCTTCGTCGTCTGTATCGTCTCCGTCAGCCGACTCCAGCGAAGCGGATGTAGCGACCGACGAATGGGCGGAAAAATCGATCGTTCCACCGCTTTGTTCCCTGCTAAAAATCTCGCGCATAGGCCAGGCGTGACCAGTGAGGGGCGCTAGGGTGTACAGAGGCTCAGGTCTGAAGCGCAGTTCCCCGTACCCGTCATCGGAAGGCACCATCCGCGTTGTTGGTACGACTGGCATGTCTTGATATTGTCGCTGATGATGTAGGCTATACGAAGCTCCTAAAATTTTATTGGAAGTCAAAAAAAGGGTTCGTGCGACACTACGATGAACAAGCCTCATTTGTGTGGCGTAGACGCATATGAACATACCTTGGATTGGAGACTCGCGTCCGCCCGTGTACTCATCTCCCTGCCCCCTATCGTACGCATAATTCGTCATCGGGCCCTGATATCTGTCCGAAATGCGAGAAAGGTCGGGATCGTTTCTGTATCGTGACCGACTGCCCTCTGCTTCGCTATAAGGGGCCGTTTGCGCAAAGGAAGAAGAACCAGCCTCCCCTTCCCTCCATATATGAGGTATGTAAGACCCCTCTGTAGGACTCGTCGGGGGGATTGTATACAGGCTACCCGTTGGCATGGACCGTGCGCCGCTCGCATAGAAAAATGGGTCGCTCCGTATCGGAGGACCATGGGGGATGGGAGAAGCTCCCGCTGAGCGGTGGCCTACCACCGAAGCACCTGCAAGTCCCGTCGCACTCGATTCCCCCCTAAAATCTGCTTGTCCGGGTGAGGGTAGATTTGTGTCGTATGGAGAATAGGCTCGCGAGCCGATATGTGGGGAATTATCCGGAAATGATGTCGGAGTTAATTGGGGAATGGGTTGCAGAAGATAGGGAGCGGTAGGATGCGACTGTTCGACATTGCCAGCATTCTCTTCGCCGTGTATCTCTGGGGAAGAGAGTGTCGTGCGGGTAGAACTATCCCTCGGGGTTCTTGGTCCGGAATAGAGGTGAGGAATAAGACTACTGGGCAGCGAGCTCTGCCTGGATCCTTTCTGGGGCCGCGGGTGCATAGTATGGCCCCCCCTGCGAGAGTCGTATTAGTAGAGAGGCAGAGTAAAAAAGGAGAGAGCGGCGCAACAGCGCTGAAAAAAGACAGTAGTGGAAGATGGATGGTAAGGGAGGGTACCCGAGAGGATGGAAGTGCCCATCCAGTCGCCGGAACCTCTCAAATGTTGGGCAGTCGATCGCGGTTGCGGAGGAAAAAAGTATTGAAGCCAGGGACCTTGGAATAAGTTCCGCACTTTGAAACGGGCCCAAATGACAGGGCGGAAGAATCTGGCCTGAAAAATAACGGGGTCAAGACCACAGAAAATTGACAAACAAAACCTTTGTATGAAACAGGTATTTGCAACGAATCACATATCTCTGCTCGCGAGATCTGAGCACATGAGCCCCAAATTTTCTTCGCTCATTGATTGGCCCAAAACGAAACACGATCGATGGTCATTGGGCAATCTTTCAGCCCAATCTTCCAAGTGGGCCCCTGAGTGAGGTATAGCGGCCAGATATGGACTCTCGGTCCCGGCCCACGGGTACCCCTGACGATCAACTCTAAATCCACGTCGTTCTCGGTGTATCTCCTGCTCCAGACACCCTCCCCTATTTATTTCGTCAGTCGTCTGCTCCAATCTGCTCCAATGATGGACGTTATT